>BQKN01057753.1:85791-124037 GCA_022839385.1 Asparagus kiusianus | reverse complement strand
CCACATATAGAATACATTATAAAGCACAAGTAGATGATCCATAAGCACAAACACATAAATATCATCATAGAAGTGTTCTATAATGAATTCAAAAGTACATACTAAAACGAATTCTTCATAGTTCAAATTAAGATTACAAAACATACAAGAATCATGAAATATGGATTTGAAAAAAAATCATCTTTAAGAACATGAAAAGAAAAAAAATAAAAAAACATTGTTCTTAAAGATTAAACAATTTTTGGTACCTAATTACTCTTGGTACCTAAGATACTAGGGACATGACCCCTATCATTAAAGCTCAAAGCCTTTGGGTTATGGACCCATTTGGGCGCATTTAGGGCACGAACACGGTCAAAAAAATTATGTAAATGACCTTTCCGATTGCAATAAGTGCAATGAAAGAGGCCCATTTGATTTTGTTGACCAAGTGGCGGTACACGGGACTCATTTGCAAACATAGATGGTCTTTTAAGATTATTTTGCAAATAAGAAACATTGTTAAACAAACGTGGTTTATTTAACAATTTTGGCAAGTTTGAATATTTTCTCAAATCAAAGCAAAACTTTGCCAAATGGCCAAATCTACCACAAAAATCACATTAAACACATTAGCATGTTTATGATGAACTTTATGAGTATGAGCATGTGAATGTGTATGTGTACATGAAGATGAAGCTTGATGGGATGCACAAGGAACATTAGATTTTGTGGGTTTACGTGTATCATAGCAAAATTTAGCTAGATGGCCTTTTTGGCCGCAAATGGAACATTTGTAAACTTTGCTATACATATGTGCATGGTGAGTGTTGGATTTGGAAGAATTAACACGTGACTTTGCACATAAGTCCATAAGTTTCTTATTATTAACAATGCATAATTTAAGGGTTGAATCTAAAGATGATATTCTATTTTTAATATGATCCAACTAATTGTTAGGCATACAAGCATTGTTATTAGAAGTAGAACATATATAGTTATTTATAAATGAAGCAATATTATTTTTTATGTTCTCTACTTCTAATATGGCATCATCTTTTGCATGAGATAAGCTAGAAATGGATGAGGTCAAATTTTCATTTTCCAAATTTAACAAGTCATTGTTTTCTTTAAGCATAGTATTTTCTTTTGTAATGACATCAAATTTGGACACTAGCAACTCATGATCGGAATTCAAATTAACATGCTTTCTTTTTAAATCAATAAAATCATTTTGTAATTTCTTGTAGGCATGCGCTAATCTATCATATGCACAAGCGAGTTCATTAATAGATAGATCATCATCGGATTCTGAATCGCTTATCACACTAGGGCTATCACCTAGTGGTCGTGTTCATGATGGTGATGCTCCAATAGAACTTGAAGAGGAAACCTCCAAAGCTCGTCGGATCGCCTCCAAGTTCCCTTGATGCGCTTCTATGAATTTCCACAATGTATAAGCGCTATCAAAAGAATCAAGCTTGTTAGATATTGATGAATCAAATGCATTTAATAAAAATTCTAACACAAGCTTGTTCATAGTAAACATCTTTTTATCATCTTTACTCTACTTGGATTTCTCCAATGTGGGCACAATATAAGCACAATCAATGACTTCCCATAAATCGATATTTTTAGATTGAACAAATATTTTGTATCTAAAACACCATTGAGCATAAGGGAATACATTGAATTTAGGAGCAACACTAGGATCATAACCTAAACAAGATGCATCATTCATATCCATAAATTATAAAAATATGCAAGCAAGATACAAATGCAATCAAAACAAGATTAACACAAAAAATATGCAAGCAAGATACAAATGCAATCAAAACAAGATTAGCATAAAAAGATAACTTGGATCTTCTTTGCTGGACCCAAGTCTTTCATATTAAACTCCTTTGACAACTGCTACTTTAAACTCCTGATATCCTCCATATCTGTACCTGCAACCAACATATCATCAACATACAGCAGTAAAATGATATAATTGGACTGATATCTTTTGAAGTAGCAACAGTGGTCGGTGTTGCACTTCTGAAAATCTTCAATGTGCATGAAGCCGTCAAACTTCCTGTACCACTGCCTTAGGGCTTGTTTTAGGCTATACAAGCTCTTCTTGAGACTGCACACCAGGTTCTTCTTCTTTTCTTCTGAGAAACCTTCTGGCTGGTGCATGTATATCTCCTTTTCTAGATCTCCGTGAAGAAACACAGTCTCCATGTCTACTTGCTCGAGATGAAGTTCTTCAACTGCTACAATACTCATCACTATCCTAATAGTATTAAGCTTCACTACGAGAGCAAAAATGTCAGTGTAGTCAATTTCTTCATTCTGCTGGAATCCTTTGATAACTAGCTGGGCTTTATATCTTCTGGAACCATCATGTTCCTCTTTCACCTGGTACACCCATTTATTATGGAACACCTTCTTACCCGTGGGCAACTCAGCTAGTTCACACGTCTGGTTTGAGATGAGAGACTTCATCTCTTCTTTCATGGCAAGCTCCCATTTGCTCGCATCTCCACCCTAGCAAGCTTCATCATAGCTTTCAAGCTCCTCTCCATCTGTCAACAACAAATAGTTCATATATCTCCTGTTGGGTAGAGGAGACCGAGAAGATCTTCTCAATATCGGAGCTGGTGCGTCGGGCTCCTACACATCGTTTTGTCCAACAGACTTTTCTGGCTGAGGACATGCTGCATTTAGTTCTTTCGAGAGGTCACCTAGGATATCATCTGCATCTACAAATATTAACTCGCTCTCCTCTGAGTCAAAGGCATCTGTCTTATGCATGTCCTTGTACATCACCTTCTCGTTGAATATCACATCTCTACTCCTAATTACCTTCTTATTTTCGTTGTCCCAAATGTGGTAGCCAAACTCATCTTCACCATACCTGATGAATGTGCATTTTTTAGACTTAGGATCAAGCTTATTCCTACCTTGATCACTAATATGCACATAAGCTACGCAACCAAAAACTTTGAGATGTGAGAGGCTTACCTCCTTTCCGCACCATACCTCTTTTGATATTCTGTGCTCCAATGGAACCGATGGGCCTCGGTTGATCAATTAAGCTGCTGTGTAGACTGCTTCTGTCCAGAACTGCTTCGGTAGGCCTGACTGTATCTGAATGCTTCTGTCTCTCTCTGTTAACGTTTGGTTCATCCTCTCAGCCACACCATTGTACTTAGCCGTGTCGGGCACGGTTCTCTCCATTCTGATCCCGTGCTCATAACAGAACTTCTTGAATCTGGTGTTTTCATACTCACCATCATTGTCAAATCTGAGCTTCTTTATTCTCAGACCGGTCTCATTCTTGGCCATGACTTTCCATCTCCTGAAAGCCTCAAATACTTCTGACTTATGCTTCAGAAAGTAGACCCACACTTTTTAAGAGTGATCATCGATAAAAATCATGAAGTAGTGTTTCCTACCAATGGACACGGTGGTGGTTGGTCACCAAACATCTGAGTGAACGAGCTCTAGCTTCTCCTTCATGTGGTTTCTACCACTTGTTTGAAAGAAAACTCTCTTCTGCTTTCCAAGTATGCATTCTTCACACATGTCTATTTCAACTGATTCTAGACCTGAGGGTTTTCCCTTTGTGTGCATGATCTTCATCCTCTTCTTACTCATATGACCAAGTCTCTGATGCCACAACTCTGAAGTCTTATTACCTACTGCAACTGAGATCAAACAACGTGCACCTGCTATCATATATAGGGTACCAGTCTTCCTGCCTCGGGCAATCTTTATTGCGCCCTTTGAGATTTTCCAATCATCTCCATGGAAGGTCACAGTATATCATTTGCCAGCCAACTGGCCTACATATATTAAGTTCTTTTTAGGTCGGGAATATGCCTGATATCCTTCAGCTCCCATACTGACCCGTTCAACTTACTTTTCATTACACCTTTGCTCACAATAGCACACGGTTGATCATCACCAAGGTATACATATCCAAGATTTCTGGGGACATACTTTTTGAAGAATTCTTTCTGAGAAGTAGCATGAAATGATGCTCCAGAGCCTAACACACAAAACTCTTCCTTGCTCTATAAAGAGCATATCAATGCGTCATCTTCTCCTAAGGTAGAAGTGACATTCACCTCGTTGGCCTTTTTGTTTTGATGATATTATAACAAACAATTTATAACTAATATTGTTTGTCTAGTGTTTGTATTTTCTATTTATTGTAGGCAAACTATGAGTTGGAAGATGGATGAAATCGAGCTTTCACGATCATATCCAATGGAGGTTGGCGGAATTATGGTATGAAGCAACACAATTCAAGTCAAGATCCAAGTTCAAGCTTCATCTGTAAGTATACCAAGTCGAGCTTATTGAAGACCTATAACTTGGGTAATCTAGTTTATAAGTTTATATTATGTGTGTTTAATACTCTTAGCTCAATATCATATATATACACACACACACACACACACACACACACACAATTTATTGGTTTATCCGTTTTCTTATTTTATCCACAAACAAAACTTTTATAAGCAAAATAAATATTTGTATACATACATGTTTGTTTTCATGTGGATAAATGATTTTGGTTTAGTGATATAGATATGTGATAATCATATTTTTATTACAATTTTATATACCCTCATTATCTATTTTATATGAATAAATATACCACTAATAATTGTTTTTATCTTTAAATATAGGTTAATGAAGAATAAATCCTAAAAATCCCATCTCTCAACAAAGGCCCTTGAGTAAATAAAGAAATGAAGCAAAAGATAAATCAAGAAGCCTATTGGAAAATCCAATTGCCAATTTATCCAAAAGCCCAAAGCTAAAAAGAAGAAGAAATGGCAAAGGCCAAAAGCCCAAGTCCAAGAACAAAAAAAAAAGCTCGGACAGCAACATGAGAGAACTGGGCATCGATGGCCTGCATCGATACCCGTATCGATGCCTGCATCGCATCGTACAGTCAGTTACGAATTAAGGGCTGAAATTTTTTTGTTTTGGATAAGATTTCAATCCGATGGCTCACATTCATTGATGTTTACTATAAATAGGAGTAAAGAGTGAGGGGTTAGAGGTGTGAAAAATTTTGTAACTCCATTTGGAGAGGAAGGTTACTTTTAATTGAGAAGACCTTCTAAAATTGTAACTTTTTGTTGCAATCAATAAAAGAATTTTTCTTCACTTTAAATTTTTTTTTCTTCTCTTTGTTGAATGATAAAGATGGAGATGAAGAGCAATTTGAAGGTTTTCATTTCTTTTATTTTTCTTTTTTATTTCTTTTTAGTATTTTCTTTATTATTGCTTATTAGTTAGTTTTACATTCATGCTTGTAGTATAGATTTATTTTATTGTCTTTTTATTTTTTTTGCACTTTAATTTGTAGAGTAGATTTATTTTCTTGCATTTAATTTTTGAAATTTATTTTGTAGTTAGATTTCAATTCTTTGTAGTTAGATTTATTTCTTGTTCATAGTTTAGATTTTTCTTTTCTTTTTATTTTTGTAATTAGTTATTTTTCTTCTTGCTTTTATTTCTTAAGATGTGAAATTAATTCTTGTAGGAATCTTAGAATTGTATGAAACTAGTCTAATTTCCTTTATATTGTATGAATTATTCTCTTGCACTTAAAATATTCATGTTTAGGATAATCAACTAGAAAACTAATTGGTAGAAGAAGAATTTGATAATCTTTCTTATCTTAAATAGTTTGATAGGTTATACTTATGAATTCTAGGATTACTATCATTTTGTTATTCTTATCATGATTTTTATTTTGACTTAGATGATAATGTGATAGGTTATACTTTCCTTAAATAGTTTGATAGTCTATACTTAATAAATCTAAATTAAAATATGACAAAAAGAGAATAGTTTGTATTTAATAGTTGAGATTAGCTAGTGGATTCAATTCTAGATTTCTCATATCTTTAATTGAACCCTCCATCTTTTATTTTCTTGATTTTTCTCTTTCTTGCTTTTTATTCTATTCTTTGATTCTTACTTCTCTTCGCTCAAATTCAATT
This sequence comes from Asparagus kiusianus, assembly GCA_022839385.1. NCBI lineage: Eukaryota > Viridiplantae > Streptophyta > Magnoliopsida > Asparagales > Asparagaceae > Asparagus > Asparagus kiusianus. The sequence continues at coordinate 118,041 of BQKN01057753.1, read as the reverse complement.
TATTGTTACTTGCACATATTCAAAACAATCACTCTCACTCATCATAACTCTCACACTTATTCTTTAATTATAAATTGTCACGCACACAACATAAGAACCAATTCTAATAATCTCTTAAAATCACCTTCCTCGTGGGATCGATAACTTTTTATACTATAACTTGATCAATTGTGCACTTGCAATTTTGGTACATAATTATACACCATCAAGTTTTTGGCGCCGTTGCCAGGGAAGGTGCTAAAATAGGATTTTATTATTTTGGTTCTTTAACTTGTGTGTTTTCTTGTGAAGGAACCGTTTGAAGCTTGAAAATCTTGGATTGAAGATCAAGAACTTGGAGAATTGCTTTTAGGTAACTCTTCTTTCTAGCATTTTCAATTCCATTCTTTTTAGTTAGCTTCACAATTAGAGACAATTAGGATTTAAAAAAAGATTTTATTTTTGTTGACCATAATAAAATTCCCCTTTCACTTGGACATTGACTAACAAGATAATAAATTCAAACAAGAGCTCTCTTCTTACATTTGATTGTTGTTGACTATGATTAAAAAAAGATTTTTTTTCCATCCTTTTTAGTCGCTTTTAATTTCTAGGGTTACATTTCATATAATTAGTAGGAATTCACCAAAGTGATTGTAGCACTTGATTTGGCATATACTTAAAACATTCTTAAGGGTAAAACCCCCTAATCAAGATAAGGTAAGGGATTCTATCATCCTTTTCTTAGCCCACAAATTACTAATTCCTTACTTCACAAACCGAACCCTCCTAAAACTCATTAGACGTTGGCCCCTAAGGACTCGAGCTCAATAAGGAACAAGAAACCCTAAGTGAACCGGTTCAAGTTTTCTTGGATTAGTTGGTGTCTAAGGTAAGGTTTAAGGGTTGCGTAAAGCGCTGCGCAAGGAATGAGGTACTTAATTAATCTTTAATCACCCTCTAGTACTATCCTTACCTGGCTAACTATCCGGATAAAAGTTTAATCTTTTCACTTTAGGATTTTTTGATTAGGAGCTAGTCTAGTTGAGTTAGGCTAAACCCTAGAATTAGAGTAATTGAAAAGTAATTGCTTTGATTTGTTTTAGTTAGGATTTTTTTATCATTTTCTTCTCATAAAAAAACTAATTTTCTTTCTTTCTGTTAAAAAAAATTATATAAAAAGAAATTGTTTTGGTGTATGCAAACGTGGGTTAGGGATAATTCTCATCGTTTAATTCGTGTTGAACCAATCCAAGAAATGGAAAATCAACCCGTTCTCCAAGATATATGTTACCCCACCAAAAATGCAATTCCATCTTGTCTAAGACTTCCCGAAGCAAATGGAGCAAATTTCGAGCTTAGACCGTATTACATAAACATGCTTCCCAAATTCCTTAGAAATGAAACAGAAGATGCATATATTTTTATCTCGGAATTTGAGGAAGTGTGTATTATGATTAAAATTAGTGAATTAACCAAAGATGCGATCAAGCTTAGATTTATTTCCATTTGCTCTCATGGACAAAACTAAAAAATGGTTATACAGCTTACCGATAAATTCCATCTCAACTTGGGAGGAATTTGTCACCGTTTTTCTCAAAAACTTTTCCCAATTCATAAAACGGTAAAGCTTAGGAACAATATTCTAAACTTCAAAATTGTCCCAGGGGAGCCATTCTAGAAATATTTTGACCGATTTAAAGATCTTTTGATCCAATGTCCTCATCATGGTCTCGAGAAATGACGATTATGCCAAGTCATATATGAAAGATTGGACTATTCTTCAAAAACATCTTTAGAATCAATGTGTCAGGGAGATTTTATGAGGAAAAATGCCGATGAAGCTTGGGAATTCGTAGAGAGTCTATCCGAGAAAACAATGCAGTGGAAACACTATGATGACAGGGTTTCATCAATTCCCCAATCTAAGTCTAGTGGTCTTTTCCTGGAGTCAAACATTGCTTCTGAAGTGAAGATGACAACGATTCTACGGAGGTTATAAGCCTTAGAATTTAAGGAACAAGTTCCAGCTCAAATCAATCATGTTTCTGCCCCGGGATGTCATAATTGTCAGTCTCCTACCCACGTTTCAGAGGAATGCCCTCTCCTAGGAAACAACAATGCATTAGAACATATAAACGCTACATTCCAACACCCTAGAAATGATCCATTTTCTCCAACCTACAATCCAGGTTGGAGAAATCATCCCAACTTTGCATGGAATCAAGGAAATTCTGCCGGAAATAAAAACTTCATTCCCGCGTCGAACCCACAATTCCCTAGGGGAAATACACTTCCGTTCAACACACCAAACAATTTCCAACAAGCTAACCCAGCTTTTCCAACCTAACATCCTCACCCTCACCAACCTACAAATCCTTCAAATTCTGATCATGACAAATGTTTGAGTGTCTTGGAAAAGGGTTTAGAAGCTATGATCAAAACTTCTACATAAACTACCAACATGTTGACCCAGTCATCCACCATTCTAAATTTCTTTATGCAAACAACCAGCCAAGTGCTCAACTCGAATACTCAAGCCATAGCCCAGTTAGAAACCCAACTTGGGCAACTAGCTACTGCCGTGAGCGAGAGATAGAAAGGAAAATTCCCAAGTCAACCTGTTGTAAACCCTAAAGACAATGGATCTAGTTCATCCCAACCAGTCCATGTGAATGCAGTTCATACTTTGAGATCAGGAAAACAGATAGACATTCAAGTTAGAATGCCACCGGATCAAACCCCTTCTCCCATCCAACACATTCCTTCTGATGACCAAAATGCTGAACATGATATTGAGCCTGATCTAGATAGGTATAGGCCTGTTGCCCTCTTTCCAGATAGACTCAAAACCTAGGAGAAACTCCCCACAGGTTGAGAAAATCCTAGAAACTTTTAAACAGGTCAAGATCAACATCCCTCTCTTAGATACAATCGAACAAATCCCCTCTTATGCAAAGTTCTTGAAAGACTTATGCACTAAGAAAAGAACCACCAATGTCCCCAAGAAAGTCTTCTTAGCTGCCAACCTCAGTGAAATTTTTTCGAAACCCATGCCATTAAAATATAAGGACCCTGGTTGTCCCATAATTCCATGCATCATAGGTAACACTCACATTGATAAGGCACTTCTAGACTTGGGAGCCAGCGTCAACCTCCTTCCTTATTCAGTCTATCAACAGGTAGGTGTAGGAGAACTTAAACCGATAAGATGCACTCTATAATTAGCTGATAGATCCGTAAAAATTCCCAAAGGAGAGGTAGATGATGTTTTGATCAAGGTTGGAGAGTTTATTTTTCCTATTGATTTTATTGTCTTGGAAACGCAACCCATTTCCAACCTCAAAAGTCAAAACCCAGTCATTCTAGGAAGACCGTTTTTAGCCACCTCAAATGCTTTGATCAATTGTAGGACGTGTCAGATGAAACTATCTTTTGGGAATATGACTGTTGACCTCAATATCTTCAACCTAGGAAGGCAACCTAGTGATCTATCTGATTAACCCATAGAAGTGAATTTCATTCAGGGAATATCCAGTGAGCAACAAGAGGGAGAGTGTGAGTCAGATTCAAGTGCATCTGACTTAATATTTATGGAGTCTTCTGATGACGAACTAGAGTTAGATCCGCTAGTCAATCATGTTTCTACTGTTGGCTGGAAACGAGAACCTTTGGAGATAGAACCACGAATCCAGCTTCGCCCATCTGTAGAGGAACCCCCTAAGTTAGAGCTCAAACCTCTACCTGAAAATCTAGAGTATACCTACTTAGGGAAGAGCGAGTCTTTACCAGTTATCATTTCTTCTGACTTGACTACCAGTCAAAAGGAATCTCTCTTAGATGTTTTAAGAGAGAATAGGAAAGCCATTGGATGGACCATGGCTGATATCAAAGGGATTAGTCCAATCATTGTTCAACACCGAATCCATTTGATAGATGATGCCAAACCTACTAGAGATCCTTAATGTCGGTTAAACCCAGTGATGAAAGAAGCTGTTAGGAAAGACATTCTGGAATGTCTTGATCATGGGATCATTTATCCCATTTCTGATAATTCATGGGTGAGTCCGGTCCAAGTTGTTCCAAAGAAATCTGGGATCACCGTGATCCAAAAAGAGGCTAATGAGCTAATTCCTACTCGGATCCAAACTGGATGGCGAGTTTGCATTGACTACCGAAAACTCAACTTAGCCACTCGGAAAGATCACTTCCCTCTTCCATTCATTGACCAAATGTTAGAGCGTTTAGCAGGACATGAGTTCTATTATTTCCTGGATGGATATTCAGGTTATAATCAAATCCCTATCGCTCCCGAAGATCAGGAGAAAACCACCTTCACTTGCCCGTATGGAACATTCGCATACCGACGCATGCCTTTTGGCCTGTGTAACGCACCAACCACATTCTAACACTACATGATCAGTATTTTTTCTGACATGGTAGAGAGATTTCTCGAAATTTTTATGGATGACTTTTCCATTTTTGGTGACATATTTTCCCAATGTTTGCATCATCTTAAACTGGTCCTAGAATAGTGTAGGGAGAAAAATATGACTTTCAATTGGGAGAAATGTCATTTTATGGTCAAACAAAGCATTATCTTAGGACATGTAGTTTGCAATAGGGGAATTGAAGTGGACAAAGCTAAGGTAGATCTCATTTCCAATCTCCCTCCTCCCAAAACTATCAAAGATGTTAGATCGTTTCTTGGTCATGCTGGTTTTTACCGACGTTTCATCAAGGATTTTAGTAAAATTGCTAGACTCTTGACCAATCTCTGAGCCAAGGATACATCATTTGTCTTATCTCTCGCTGCCTCAAAGCTTTTGAATATCTAAAAAAGGAGCTAACCACAGCTCCTATCATTCATGCACCAGACTGAACCTTACCCTTCGAACTGATGTGTGATGCATCTGATTCTACGATTGGTGCTGTTTTAGGATAACGGTTTGATAGAAAACCACATGTGATCTACTATACCAGTAGGACTCTGAATGATGCCCAGCAAAATTACTCTGTCATAGAAAAAGAGTTTTTTGCTGTAGTCTTTGCCTTAGAAAAATTCAGGTCCTACCTCATCGGTTCCTTAACCAAAGTTTTCACAGATCATGCCGTACTAAAGTATCTTTTGACAAAAAAGGATGCTAAAGCACGACTCATTAGATAGATTCTCCTACTTCAAGAGTTTAACATTCAATTTCTTGACAGAAGAGGAACAAAGAGCCCCGTAGCAGATCACCTCTCTTGACTCCCGAATGCACCAACATCAACCGTTTCGATCAATGGGCATTTCCCTGATGAACAATTCCTACAAATCCAATCTGTTCCATGGTTCGCCGACATTGTGAACTACATAGTCATGAACCAGATCCCTTCTCATTAGTCCAAACAAGATAGATCCCGTTTTCTCTCCCAAGTAAAGTACTTTTATTGGGATGATCCATATCTGTTCAAATACTATTGTGATCAGATCTTTAGGAGGCGTGTTCCCACTGAAGAAACTAGGAGTGTTCTTTCCTTTTGTCATTAGCAAGCATGTGGGGGCCACTTTGGCCTAAGAAAAATAACCAAAAAATTCTTCAATGTGGGCTATACTGGCCCACTCTTTTCAAGGATTCATACGAGTTTTGCAAAACCTGTAACCACTGTCAGCTTTTAGGGAAAGTCACTAGAAAAAATATAATGCCCTTACAACCCATCTTATCTGTTGAACTTTTTAATTTGTGGGGTATCGATTTCATGGGTCCATTTCCAAATTCCTTTGGAAATGTTTACATTCTAGTAGCCGTTGAATACATGTAAAAATGGGTTGAGGCGGTAGCTTGCAAAACTAATGACAACAATGTCGTTGTCAAGTTTTTGAAAGAGAACATTTTTATACGCTTTGGAGTACCCCGAGCGATCATCAGTGACAACGGTATACATTTCTATAATAGTTCTTTTGAAACTTTGATGAGAAAATATTCAATCACACAGACTCCTTATCACCCCCAAACCAGTGGTCAAGTAGAGGTCATAAACAGATAGATCAAACAAATCTTAAAAAACAGTTAATCATAATAGAAAAGATTGGTCTATAAAATTATGTGATGTTCTATGGGCATATAGAACAGCTTTCAAGGCTAATTTGGGGATGTTACCATACAGACTGGTGTTTGGGAAAGCTTATCACCTACTAGTAGAGTTGGAGCATCGAGCAATATGGGCGATAAAACAGTTGAATTTTGACTCAGACTCGGCATGTAAGAACAGATTGCTCCAAATAAATGAGTTGGAAGAAATTCGAAATGATGTATACATAAACTCAAAAATTTACAAAGAGAAAACCAAGATTTTTCATGACAAAACAATTTTACGAAAAAAATTCTTTCCAGGACAAAAAGTTTTACTATACAATTCAAAATTGTATCTTTTTCCTAGAAAATTGAGATCAAGATGGACATGTCCATTTATTGTCAAACAAGTTTTCTCGCATGGGGCTATCGAGATAGAAAATCCTAAAAATGGTGATATTTTTAAAATAAATGGTCAACGTCTAAAACCATTTTTAGAATTTTCTACGCTCGAAGAGGAGGAGGTGTTGGTTCTTCATGAACCACATTATCTGTAAAAAAATACTAATAAATTTTTTTAATAATAATAATAATAATAAATAAATAAATAAATATATATATAATTATAATTTTTTCCTCTTATTTGATTTCTTCATCCTCATACTAACAGTAATTGCAGATCTTTATCATCATTGTTTTTGGTCGACTGAACAAATGTAAGTTCTTCAATTCTTATCTGCTTTGCTTTGTGCATCAGCGAATTTGTATTGAGGATAATACAAAATTTAGGTGTGGGGGGTGAGAATTAGTTATTTTTTCCCTTTATTTTACCTTTTTAGTTGTATTTTTGTTATTTTTTCCTTTTTATTTAAAAAAATTATAAAAATATTGTTACTTACCAATTAATAGAGTTAAGTAATAATTTATCTAATTGATAGATTTTAAATATTCTAATTCCTAGTTAGTGATATACTCAAGTTTACCTTTTATGATAACTCCAAATAAATTTCTTAAGAAATGATTTTTCAAGTAGTATACTTTACTTAAGCCTTAACTTAGACTTTTAATTAAAAATAATAAAATTTTTACATGCTTAACTTAGAGTTGAAAATATTTTTTTCAGGTTATCTTGATTTACACATTTTTTTCAGACTTTATATATACATACACACATATATATATTTAAAAAAACTAACCTTATAAAAGAAGAGTGCGGAAAATAGGCATAAAAAAAACTCTTGAATTCAAAGCGATTCTATCTTATAAAGCCTAAGTTGACTGAGTAATTAAGCCCAATGAGTATCTCTATACTTAATGACCTAAGCCTAATTGGGTTGGGATTCATTGGCCCAAAACTCGTTAAATGGTCACTTAGAAAGTCGTTAAAGTAGAAAACAATCACCAAGAATTAGAGAGTGAAGAATATATATATAACACTAACCATTTTTTATATATATTTTTAATTTGTATATATGGTCTTAAAAAATAATTTTTGATCAAGAGACTTTAAAGTTATTTAAAACAAAGAGGTAGCATGTTCTTTTCAAAATTTTTAAATTAAATCTCTAAGATTTGACTTGGTTTTGTATTGCTATAATGAAAAAGATTTTCTAAGAGATTTACATTGGAGTTATATATAAAAATATTTTCATGATTATTAACTAACTTTAATTAGAATGTCTAAATATATCAAAGAAAATTAGTTATTTACTGACTTCTTTAACTTGGCAAGTTGACCGAATTTTGTGGGTATATTCACTGCAAACCCTCACGAGACTATAACTCGTCTACTAGGGTAACGTAGGGGTTTAAAGGCTTGTTGTATGAGCTAAATACAACCGCGATTCCTATGAAAGTAAGTTAGATTTTCTTTTCTCTTTCTTTGCTAGAGGACTAGCAAAAGCTTAGGTGTGGGGGTATTTGATAATCATATTTTTATTATAATTTTATACCCTCATTATCTATTTTATATAAATAAATATACCACTAATAATTGTTTTTATCTTTAAATGCAAGTTAATGAAGAATAAATCCTAAAAATCACATCTCTCAATAAAAGCCCTTGAGTAAATGAAGAAATAAAGCAAAAGAGAAACCAAGAAGCATATTGGAAAATCCAATTGCTAATTTATCCAAAAGGCCAAAGCTAAAAAGAAGAAAAAATGGCAAAGCCCAAAAGTCCAAGTCCAAGAACAAAAGAAAAGCTCGGACAACAACATGAGAGAACTGGGCATCGATGCCAGCATCGATACCCGTATCGATGTTGGTATCGATACCGTCGTATAGTCAGTTACGAATTAAGGGCTAAAATTTGCTTGTTTTTTATAAGATTTTAATCAAAAGGCTCACATTCATTGATGTTTACTATAAATAGGAGTAGAGAGTGAGGGGTTAGAGGTGTAAAAAATTTTGTAACTCCATTTGGAGAGGAGGGTTACTCTTAATTGAGAAGACCTTCCAAAATTGTAACTTTTTATTACAATCAATAAAAGAATTTTTCTCCACTTTAAAATTTTTTTTCTTCTCTTTATTGAATGATGAAGATGGAGATGAAGAGTAATTTGAAGGTTTGCATTTCTTTTATTTTTTTCTTTTATTTCTTTTTAGTAATTTTTTATTATTGTTTATTAGTTAGATTTACATTCATGCTTGTAGTGTAGATTTATTTTATTGTTTTTTAATTTCTTTTTGTACTTTAATTTGTAGAGTAGGTTTATTTTCTTGCATTTAATTTTTACAATTTATTTTGTAGTTAGATTTTAATTCTTTGTAGTTAGATTTATTTCTTGTTCATAGTTTAGATTTTTCTTTTCTTTTTATTTTTGTAATTAGTTCTTTTTCTTCTTGCTTTTATTTCTTAAGATGTGAAATTAATTCTTGTAGGAATCTTAGAATTGTATGAAACTAGTCTAATTTTCTTTATATTATATGAATTATTCTCTTGTACTTAAAATATCCATGTTTAGGATAATCAACTAGAAAACTAATTGGTAGAAGAAGAATTTGATAATCTATGCTTATCTTAAATGGTTTGATAGGTTATACTTATGAATTCTAAGATTACTATCTTGTTGTTGTTCTTATCATGATTTTTATTTTGACTTAGATGATAATTTGATAGGTTATACTTTCCTTAAATGGTTTGATAGTCTATACTTAATAAATATAAATTGAAATATGACAAAAAGAGAATAGTTTGTATTTAATAATTAAGATTAGCTAGTGCATTCAATTCTAGATTTCTTATATCTTTAATTGAACCCTCCATCTTTTATTTTCTTGATTTTTCTCTTTCTTGCTTTTTATTCTATTATTTGATTCTTACTTCTCTTTGCTCAAATTCAATTTATTGTTACTTGCATATATTCAAAACAATCACTCTCACTCATCATAACTCTCACACTTATTCTTTAATTCTATTTTGTCACGTACACAACATAAGAACTAATTCTAATAATCTCTTAAAATCATCTTCCTCGTGGGATCGATAACTTTTTATACTATAACTTGATCAATTGTACACTTGCAATTTTGGTACATAATTATGCACCATCAATATGAAACAAATATACATTTATATACATATTTATATGTTTCATATTTATCATTTTGTCAAATGCATATATTGTGTAAAACTTTATTTTTGCATAATATTGAGTTTTTAGTTTGTAGACTTCATAAAAATATTTTATATAATTTCATTGTCTATAAACTCATTCAAAAGTTTTCAAAATATTGTTTAAGTCAAAATATCAAAAACAAGTGATTCATGTTTTCATGTTTTGACCAAGTTTTTCAAAACGATAATATTTTACAAATGAGAAGTGCAAATTCAAAAATACTTTCTGTAACATGTTTATTATCATGTTTATAATCATTTTTCAAAGTTTTACACTTTTCTAAATTTAATTTCTATTTTTAAAGGTACTTCAAAAATTAGTTTTACTATTCATAACAGGCTGAAAACCTGTTATCAGTCGGCTGATGAAGTTTATCAGTTGACTGATGAAAACACCTAGAATAGCTAAAAGTTTCTATTTTTATTCTGGTCGACTGACCAGTCGACTGATGAGGTCATCAGTCGACTGATAAGGTCGTTAGTCGACTAATAAGCTAAAAAATACCTATAACGGTCAGCTCATCAGTCGACTGATGAAACCCGTCAGTCGACTGATGAAACCCGTCAGTCGACGGATGCTGTAACGACTAGTTTTTTTAGTATTGTCCTGTTTTGGGGTTTTGGTCTTTTTTCTTTGATGTTCTTGTATTTTAGGGTCCCTATAAATACCCCTCATACCTTAGACCAAAAATCATCCAAGTGAAAAGTTTTAAAGAGTTTTACAAGTTTGTTTAATGGATTTAAAAGAGGTTTGTGAAGAAATTTTCACAAGAGCTTGAGGAGATCATCCATTGGTGTTTGAGCATTCAACTCTTCTCCCTCTCTCTCTTGTCATCTAGAGAAGTTTTTCTAAACTCTTATCTAGCTATTTATATGTTTGATTTTTATTTCCATAAGCTAGAATTTATTTGAGTTTAGTTTTGATTTTATTCTCAATGTTACACACACCCACATTAAGCTTTTAGTATTTTCATACATAGTATATTTAGGGTTGTGAGATTGTAACATTGAGTTGAGATTAATTGAGTTCTCACCTTGTATAGAGAACATTCATTTGTTGTTGAGCTATATTATGAGTTACACGTTGTATTACACTTGTACACCGAGAGAAGTGTGTGGTGAGAGACGGGGTCGGTTCTAAGAGGAGTGGGGTCGATAGTAAAGCCTAGTGAGAGGTTGTAATTCTAAACACTTGAGAAAGGTGACACAGGCTAGGCCAACACTTAGAGGGTGTAGAGTGTTATTACAAGTGTGTAAGTTATAAAGTTTTCGGTGAACTAGAAAACCGAGTTGTGAAGTGTAAACGTTATTCGGTGAGTGGAAAAAACCTAGTTGTGATAGTGGAGATCTTCTCGAGGCGAGAAGCGGAGACGTAGGTCAAGTGGTTGACCGAACTCCGTGAACATATCGTGTGTTTGTGATTATTTTTGTGCACTATCACTCTTGTTTAATTATTGTTTGTTCATTTATCCTTGCCTTAATCTATTGTATATCAATATTGTTAGGATATATTTGTTAGTAAGTTTTAATCGGCATTAATATCTGATTAGATTAGTATAAATCTTATTCATCCCTCTCTAGGGTGTTTTCAATTAGTATCTGAGCTTAGTGCTCTTTGATTTAAGGTTTAATCGTCTTGAGTTAAAGATCCAAGTTATCTTTTTGTGCTTATCTAATTTTGAGATTTTTGTATTTTGCATGCACATTTTATAATTATGGTCTTTCATTGTGCACCTTGTTTAGGCTATGATCCTAGTGTTGCTCCTAAAATAGATAATTTTCCCTATGACCAATGGTGCTCTAGATTTAATATATTTGTTCGATCTAGACACTTTGATTTATGGAAAATTATAGATTGTGCTTATATTATACCCACTTTGGAGAAATCCAAGTAGAGCAAAAAGGATAAGAAAATGTTTACAATGAACAAAATTTTGTTAGAAAATTTGCTAAATGCTTTTGACTCATCTTTTTCTAACAAGCTTGTTTATTTTGATAGTGCTTACAATTTATGAAAATTTATAGAAGCACATCAAGGCAACTTGGAGGAAATCCAACGTAGTTTGGTGGATTCTTCTTCAAGTGAGTATGGAGCATCATCATGCACACGGATACTAGGCGATAGCCCTAGTGAGGTTTGCGAGTTTGAATCTATTAATGATTTATCGAGTGATGAACTTGCTTGTGCTTCTGCAAAATTATTGCATGACTATAACAAATTTCATCATATCTTTTTAGATTTAAAAGTAAGCATGTCATTTTGAAATCCGATCATGAGAAGCTAGCTTCCAATTTTAATATCATTAAAAAAGAAAATATGATGCTTAAAGAAAATAATGATATGTTAAATTGGAAAATGAAAAATTGACATCATCCATTGCTAGCTTATCTCATGCTAAGATTGATGCCATGCTAGAGATAGAAATAAATTTAATTCATTCAAAAATAATCATGCTCTTTCTACTTCTAGTGTTAATGCATATGTGCCTAACAATGGTGAGTTGAATCATGTTAAGAACAACATATCTTGTTTAGATTCAACCTTAAAACATGCATTGATAATAATAAGAAGCTTATAGATATGTGTGCTAAAACTCATGCTACTACTAAACATCCCATACACCATGCACACATATATAGCAAATTTACAAGTGTTCTATTTGTGACCGTAAAGGCTATTTAGCTAAATCTTGCTATGATGCACGTAAATCCACAAAATCTAATATTCATTGTCCATCCCATCAAGCTTCATCATCATGTACACATACACATTCACATGCTCATACTCACAAAGTTCATCATAAGTATGCTAATGTATATCAATATGATTATTGTATAGATTAGTTATAATATAATTATCTGCGTGGGTGGTTTGCTGAATAATATTGATTAAATCATAGTTGTGTGATAAATAGTATTTTTGGAATAATGATAATGAAGTGAAAGAATTTATTTTGATAACGGAATCATTTTAGAGAATTTATAATATTTAAAAAGAATTTATTTTGAGAAAAGGAATTATTTTAGAATAATAATTAATGAGAAATAATTTTAAAAAATTTATTCTGGAAAAGAGAACATTTTGGATTATTATAATGAGAAATAATTTTAAAAGAAATTATTTTGGAAAATGAATTATTTTCTAAATTACATAGTTGTTATTCATGATTACATTTCATGTTTGTGTATATTTTACTGTATTCGACATGTCATGATGTGGTCACGTGAAATTAATGTTATTATTATCGTCTTGTTGTGTTTGAGAACCTTAGTAGTTTATGACTTAGTGGCCTTGTGCGTCATGAACAAACATAGTGACATGTGTGGGTGTGTTGACTGAGTTTAGGTGGTGAACCCGAGTTATAGTATGGATTATGATTGTCGACTTAGAAAAGCGAGAAGAGTTGGGATGAGGAATTCTTGATTCATGTGATCGGATGTGGATGTTTATGTATTTTCCAGGCTCACACCAGTGGATCGTTTCACTCTGGGGTGGGTCTGAGGAGTAGTGATATCGTGATTGTATATCGTGATTGTTGGTTATTTTTTAGGATCGTACCAGTGGATCGTTTCACTCTGGGGTGGGTCTGAGGAGCAGTGATATCGTGGTTGTATATCGTGGTTGTTGGTTATTTTCTAGGCTCGCACCAGTGGATCGTTTCACTCTGGGGTGGGTCTGAAGAGCAGGGATATCATTGCACGCAGAAGTGAGATTTGGACCAGTGGCTTATTATAGGATGGCTAGTTACATGACTTTGTTACTTAGATGTTTATGGATTCTTGTGAGATATAGGCCAGTTATATTTTTCATACCTAGATCGGGATTAATATTTAATTTTCTATAATTTGAGACATATGGTATATACATGAGGGTTTCCTTGTTTGGATTATTTCGTTCGACGTACTACATCTCGAATTATAGTTTTTTAAGTATTAATTCCATCTAGTTGTATGACATTGTTGCGTGGATGATTATTCTGATGGCTAGCTGCATGATCTGGCTACCTGGTTGATTTCCCTGGATTCTTTCATAATTATATGCTATTGGTGGATTTCGTCTAGTTTTTTTATTTATTATTCTAGTTGCATGTTTCTATTTATTATTACTATTTCGCCTTAGTTGTTCGACCGTTTTCTTTCCTCCCTTGTGGGATCCTGCCGTGTGCCATGCATGCTGACGTATACATGTTTTCTCTGGTGTACGTCAGATTTAGGAGACGGACTGCCTCAGTTCAGAATCGTACAAGAGCCAGAGGATTCTCAGTAGGAGCACCTTGCAGATGGAGTAGAAGAACAAGCTGAAGCGTAGTAGTTTTCTTATGTAGTAGCTGATGAACACTAGAACTCTTTTCTAGTATTTTCCTTAGTTTGATGATGGATTCAGTTATTTTATCAGTATTTTCTTTTATCATAGACTATGTATTTTTTATTCCTAGTTGGACTTTTTGTAATAAGGGTATGTTTGACCCATATTTTATGTCTAGGATGACTTACTATGGATGATATGTTTATTTCTTATTCTGCATTGTCTTTATATTCTTGCTATTGTGATTGAGGACCTGTGATTGATATTTATATATTTGACGCTTAGCGTATTGGATTGAGAAGAAAAAAAAAGAAAAAAAATGATAGTGTACATTTCTTCTCAATCTAATACGTCGCGGGCTTGTTCACGTCTTGATTCCCGGGTATTTTGGGAAGCGGGGCGTGACATTAACTATTTGTGGACACTGATCTAAGGATAATTTGAAGTGACCGGCTAAAAGAGTAGAAACCGATTGTGCTTCATCCATGTTGAACCTTTTCAACACCTTGAGAATATAATTCTCTTGGGATAGCCAAAGTTTGCTAAAAACCCTATCTTGTGAGATCTCCATACCTAAGATCTTCCTGGCTGCTCCAATATCCTTCATGTCAAACTCCATCTTGAGCAAGTGCTTGACTTCCTCGATTTGTGCCCTTTCCTTTGCAGCTATCAGCATATCATCCACATATAACAGCAAATATGTTGGATGCCCAGTCTGCTTGTAATAGACTCAATTATCATACTCACATCGATTGAAGCCGGCCATGATTATGAATAAGTCGAAGCGCTTGTACCACTGCCTCATAGATTGTTTGAGCCCGTACAGAGACCGCTTAAGAAGACAAACCTTGTCCTCTTCACCTTCACGGGGATATCCCTAAGGCTGCTTCATGTAAATTTTCTCCTCTAATTCTCCATGCAGAAATGCTATTTTAACATCCATCTGCTCCAACTCCAAATCATACTGTGCAACAATAGCCAACAACAAACAAATGGACGTATGATTGACTACAGGAGAAAAAAATCTCATTGTAGTCCACTCTTTCCTTCTGAGCATATCCCTTGGCAACCAGCCTTGTTTTGAATTGCTCACCATCTTTCTTCCGAAAGATTCACTTGCAACCAATCGCCTTTGAGCCTCTTGGAAGATTAACCAGAACCCATGTTTGATTCTTCTCCAAAGACTTCATCTCCTGCTCCATGGCCATAATTCACCTGTCACGATCATCTACTTCAACGGCCTCTGTAGCTATATGGGTCTCCATCTTCTATGAATAAAGCAAAAGATACATGATTATCGTCTTCCCAACCATATCTAGTAGGTAGCATCACTGTACAGCTCGAGCGTCTCAACGCTATTGGTTGTTCCTCCTATGTAGTAGCTCTATCTCCATCACCGGTTAGAGTCTCATCGGTAGGCCCACTAGGGCTTGCAGGACTTTCTGAAAACTCCACCTCATGTACCTGAGAATCTGTACAAGCATCTGGAGCTCCACCTTGCGCCATGTCTACAGTTTTTGAATCTACCCACATGATAGCGTCTTCATCAAAGTCCACATCTCTACTGGTAAAGGCACTGTGAGTCTCAGGATCCCATAACAGGTACGTTTCGACTCCATAAGTGAATCTTATGAAGATACACTGTCTCGACTTGGACTCTAGCTTGTTTCTCTTCTGATTGTCTACAAGACTATATGTTAGACAACCAAATATGCGTAAAGTCGAGTAGTCCATTGATTCTCCTTGCCATATCTCCTCTAGGATCTGAAGATCAACGGTTGTAGATAGTGACCTATTAATCAAATAACACACATGATTTACCGTTTCTTCCCAAAAACCTTCGGACATGTCTAATTGTAGCAAGAGAATGCAGGCTCTTTCCATCAGTGTTCGATTCATGCGTTCAGCTACTCCGTTTTGTTCTGGTTGTCCTGACACACTTAACTGATGCTAGATGCCTTCATTAGTCAAGTACTCTTTGAATTCCCTGGAGGTATACTCACCCCCATTATCTAACCTCAAGACTTTCAAATTTTGCCCCTTCTGATTTTCCACCAACGCTTTCCATTCCTTGAATTTCTGAAAAACCTCAGACTTCTACCTCAAGAAATAGACTCAAAGCTTCCTAGAGAAATCATCAATAAAGGTAACATAATACCTCACACCCCAATGGATACCTTCGGTGAGGGCCCCTACACATCAGTGTGGACAAGATCTAGCAACCCCTTGGACTTATGTGTGAAGTAGAGAAAGATACTCTACACTGCTTCCCCATAACACAATACTTACAAAAGTCAAGTTTGCATTGAGTTATTCGTAAAAGCATGCCCTTACCATGGAGTACTTACAGACCCCTTTCACTCATGTGTCCTAGACGCATGTGCCAAAGTCTCGATCGATCAGTCTTCTCTGCTGTGACTGAAACCTCGCCCTCAATGACTTTTTCTACTAGTCTGTACAAGTTCCTCATGCGCTCCCCTTTCAGAATAGCAGTAACACCCTTGGTGACTGTGATAGCTCCACCTTCACCATTGAACTTGCACCCTTGAGCCTCAAGAGCTCCTAGCGAAAGAGGATTTTTCTTTAAGTCTGGATCATACCGAACATTAGGGAGAGTCCTTTCCTGTCCATCGTGCATCTTCATCCTGACATTCCCAATGCCAACAATCCGACACATTGCATCATTCTCCATAAGAACCGATCCTCCAAAAACATGTTGTAAGTGCTGAACTACTCCCTCCTTGGGCACATGTGATATGTGCATCTGAATCAAGTAACCAATCATCGGTATACTTGACGTACCTGACTCCATAGTCAGTACGTCACGAAGATCTTCAACGACACCAGCATTGCTATTCTTACCCTTAGTATTGTCAGTCTCACCATCCTGTTTCTTTAAGTATGTAGAACCCCGTAAATTTTATAATGAATATATTTAATTTCTAGTGATAATTAATCCCTTATGAATATTATATATATATATAGGGAATGTGATTATCAGTGTACGAGAACTCATCAAGTGTTTTTAAGAGAGATAATTTGAGTAGTTCGAGCATCATGTGGTGATCAGATCGAACCTGGCAAAGTTCATCTGATCGGTCGACCGCAGTAGACACGGCGGTCGACCGCACCTCGTTCTCGCACTCAGGAAACTCATTTCCTGCTGTGCGGTCGACCGCACTGGGCGCGGTGGTCGACCGCCCAGCAGGCAGAGAGTTTTCTGGGTTTTGGGTCTTAACGGGTTTCGGGTCGGGTTTGGGGGTTAGTATATATTCTATTTAACCCAAGAGAACCCCTTTTCATCTGAAATCAGAACCCTAGCCCCCTCTCTCCCCTCAAACCCTAGTTCCTCATTTTTGGGTGTTTTGGAGTGATCTTTGGAGAGTTTTCGGCGAATTCTTGGTGGATTCAGCGAGAGGAATCATCTTCCTACAGATCTAAGGCTTGGTTTTCATCAGAGGCGAGTAATATCTCACCCAACTTCACCCTTTTTTGTTTCTATGTTTAAATTTTGGGTTTTTATTCGGTTTTATTGAGCCTAAATCGTATTTTTAGTAGATAAGATAAATCCTTATGGCATAAGATGTGAGAATCTTTCATTTCAGTTTTAAAAGGTTCACTAATGATTTTTAATTGATGAGATCTTAATCTGAAACGTTTTTATGAGAGCTAAACCTATTTTACTATTTAAGAACATTTCAAAATCATGTGATAGAAGTTTGGGATTTTTGATATTGGGGTTTAAACTGTTTAAACTTGTTATTTACTGCCATACATCATTATGAAAAATGCTAATGTTAGGTTAGAATAATTTTACAAATTTTTGAAATGAGAATCGACGCTGACAGAAACCCAGACTGGGATTCTGTCCGTGCCACGGTCGACCGCAGCGGATGCGCCGGTCGACCGCTCGGTGATTTTTCCAGCAAAAAAGTCTCTGCTCTTTGAGCGGTCGACCGGCACGTCCTGATCGGTCGACCGCCGCTTAGTTTTGAGCATAGTGGCTTTTGGCGCTGTGTGCGGTCGACCGGGGTAGCTTCTGCGGTCGACCGCCGCACAGTTTCGTGCATGTGGTTGTTCTGTTGGTCTTTTCGCGCGTTCGAGTGAGCACCTCGTTCGTTCCCCACTAGTTTGCGATGATAGTGACTTATCTACTCATGGGGACTGGCTTGTGACACAAATTTAGGCTTGTACATTGTAATACGTGCAAGTTTGGGGTATATATTTATCTTTCCTCATATGTTAGAATTATAGACGTCTCTTCGTTCATAGTCCATGTGTTGAGCATGCATTATTATCGATCCATGTGTTGGATAATTATCATTTCAGTCCATGTGTTGGACCTGCATTTTATTTCAGTCCATGTGTTGGACCTGCATTTTGTTTCAGTCCATGTGTTGGACGTGCATCACATTTAGACCATGTGTTGGACATTTTCGGCTAAACCTTGAGCATTATACGCAATTAGGTTTTGAACACGACTTATTGGTATAGTTTTGATAGCTACCTAAGTTGTGTACGACACTTTTCACTCATGAAACTTTGTCATAACTGTGTTTATTGATAGAGATGAGATTGTTGCCTTTTTCCTTTTTATTCATGTATTAGACTCCGGGTTTGGTGCTTAGGAACTTTCAATTTGAGATACAAGGTATATACATGAGGGTTTCCTTGTTTGGATTATTTCGCTCGACGTACCTATGCTCGTGTTGGAATTTCCTAAGTACTCACACCCCCTTATTCTTAGGACAATTATTTATACATATATGATTGGTGTTAACTATATTTTCTTATACAACGAGCCCTATCCCTTGGGATTGGTTGTGATGTTGCTCGCTAGCGCTTTGACGCTCGTTGTCCCTCCCCCTTTCAGCTCACGAGCCAGGAGCACGGAGAGTCGCAGGTTGATAGCAGACCACTTTAGTGTTCAGCTTTACATTCTAGCTATGTATTATTTTCGTTGGGCTCCACTGTAGTTGATGTTAGACATTTGAGGACTATTTTATAGATGTTGTAAAGGCTGTATGCCATATTTCCTTCACTCAGACTTGTTGTATTTAAGACTTGTTAAGAACTCCAGTTTATTTATTTCAGACATTGTCTTTGTATTTTCTGTAGGTTGGATGATGAAATATTATTTCGATCTCTATCATTTCATCAGTTATCTCTTGTATTATCTTTTACTTGCTTTTGTACCTACACCTGTTATTGACTCTACTAGAGTGATAGAATTGTGATGGTGAAACATGTTATTGCACGGTGTGGTGCATGGCAGGTTTGACATTCTTGGTTTCACCTAGGACTGCAGCCTTGTGTGAACCCAGGGGCGTCACAAAGTACTCCTTGTATGACTTGTAATCCTTTTTAAAGTGACCTGGTTGTTTGCACCAATAACAGATGACATAACTAGAATTTCCTTGAGCCTTGACCGGCTCCTTGCCCTTCGACTTCCCTTTCTTTACATTAGCTACTAGATCTGAAGATTCCTCTATGGTGTCCGTCTTCCTGATGAGTTCATTATTCTAAAGCACCGAGATGACATCCTCCAACTCTAAAGTTTCCTTCCCATACATGATGGTAGTTGCCAAGTGATTGTAACTGGGTGGAACACAACAACAAAAGAGCTTGGTCTTCTTCTTCTAGTTTCACCTCAAGAGCCAACAAATCGCTAATAATCCTATTAAACATGTTCAAGTGTTGCAGAATAGGCGTACCCTCCTTCATCTGAAGTTCATAGAGCTGCTTCTTCTTGAAGAGTTTATTTGACAAACTCTTTGTCATATACAAGCTTTCCAATTTGCACCACATAGCCGTAGTTGTGCTCTCGTTCATAACATTGTAGAGCATCTCATCTGACAAGTATAGGATAATCGTAGCCTTTGTGTGAACATCAATGTTTTTCCACTCATCTTCATCCAAAGTGGATGACTTCTTCTCAAAGCCGTCTAGGGATTAGTGGACCTCTTCCTTCACGAGCAACGCCGTGATGCGTATCTTCCACAAGAGGAAATTCGACTTGTCGTAAAATTTCTCCACCTTGAATTTGGTCATTATCGTCTTGGTCGCCATAGTAGCTCTTATACCAATTGTTGGAGTATGTAAGCCGCGGAAGATAAAACTTAAATAATCAAGAAACCTCAAATCTATCAAGCAATCAAGACAAACAACAAACAACAAGATTTAATGTGGTTCCACGTGATCAAGATGATCCGTGTACGTACACGGGGAGAAGGGAGACGATCTTATTTCTTTTGAGAAAGAGATTACAAGAGGTTGCACACCCCTAACAATGGTGGAATATAGATCTCTCGTTTTTCTTATTATTAAACCCATGGATTGATACAATATATAGAGATTAATTTTGCTCAATCCTATTAAAACTCTAACTTGAATCCTAATTGGATTTTCCAATTCAATTAATTCCTTCAATCAAATCCTAATTAAGATAGTATAACTAATCCTAATTAGAGTCCAAACCCAATCCTGCTTCTCAACTGATTTGAGTCATCACGAACTCAACACAATGAAGATGGAACCCATGCTTGCATCATGTTACCCACACAATTAAACGCTCAAATAAACACAATATCCAACTTGAAAATTTTGAAAGGCCCATTTAATTGCAAAAGTAAACATGTAAGTACTGTCAAAGGATCATTGTCGCAAAACTCTACAAGGCAAATGTTGTAAGAACTCATGTTTTTGGTCTCATCCATACTTAAACCAAAAAGAGCCAATTTGAGGGTAAATCAATAAAAAGGTTAGTTTTCAAAATTTAAAATTGAATTCAATTTTACAAATCATAAAAAATGTAGATTGAGGGTGATGATGGTTTTCTATAGTGCAATAGTAGAGGAAGGAGTTATGTGTTGGGAGTTTGAATTGCTTAAGTGGAGATTAATATGTTAATGAGAGGTTATAAAATTTAATCAGTTAATTGTATTCATGGCGAAATCATTTGGAGGTTATTTGCAATGCATTTAATTGGGGGTTATGGACATGACGGAAAATTTCAATAGATTTTTTGGTGGTTTATTTTGTAATTATTATAATAATATTAATATACTACTAAGATATAATATAATGAGATAAATATTAAAAATAATAATGAGATACAATACTATAGAAATATTAAATTATTATCAAATGCAATGATTAACTTATCAAAGAGAAATAAAAAAAATTGTTGTTCGATTACCAAAACGCCTAATTATTAAATATTTTCTTACATAATACCTAAAGTACACAATTATGACATATAACAAAAAATTAATATGATAAAATTTAATAATAATATACATATTTATTAATATTCTCATGCTTTTTTGCATTAATGACAATGTAATAAATATAATGAATTGTATGGTTTTATGTATATACGTATGTGTTTTATGCATGCATGTAGGTATGTGTTTTATGTATATATGTATGTGTTTTATGCATGTATGTATGTGTTGTGGAGGGTGTTTTAGGAAGAAAATATTTTAACATATGTGTTTTATGTATATATGTATGTGTTTTATGCATGTATGTATGTGTTTTGGAGGGCGTTTTAGGAAGAAAGTATTTTAACATCCTACACACTTTTATAATAGTATTAGTATAGTGCAAGTGCATTACATGTGAATATACTTGTTTTAAGATCTGAACTTTTCTGTGGACACGAATTAATAATGTTACTCGAATGGTACTTCTAGAAACACAATATAGTTACTTTTCATTGTTACTTTTTTTTTGTATTTGAGAAAATAATTTGTCAATATGTTCAGGGATATTAAGATATAAAGATCTAGCGACATATATACAAGGACAATCTTTTTAACTATATGTTCAGGGATATTAAGGTATTTCAATTTTACAATCATTTGGATTTTCTTCATGCGTCTCATGCATTATTAATCCATTTCCTATATCAAGCACCTAGTTACTAAATTTAGATGCACTCATACAATCTTCACTGTCAGACTGTTGCTGAATTCCCATGTTCTTTTATGGGTGAATGCCTTGCATTGTTTCCATACTGGTGAACGACTGATGCATGAACATATAATATCATGCTTACTTCCTTGTGGTACAACTTGTAAAATTTTCCTAAAATCTCCACTAAGGACCACAGTCATGCCTCGAAGTCTCCCAAAACATGTTGAGATACTTAAACACAAAGCCAGAAAATAGAACAATCACAAACACAATATTTACGTGGTTCGATCAAATTGATCTACGTCCACGGCAAGAGGGGAGTTTCACTATATTCAATCTCTCAATACAACGCACATACAAAATTTGAGAGGACTCTCTATTGTGTAGCTCTCTCAAAAATCAGGTTGTAAACACACAAAGAGTTTTTAAGAAAGAATGTGAGATTGTGAGAATCCAACACGGGCCACCTCAATTTGACCTCTCTAACCCCAAAGTAAGGGCGACATCAATATTTCAAGGCTGATGTTTCTTCGGCTCAAATCAGCCGCAATTGTTGAAAACTTGAGAGAATTGAAGTGAGGGCGACATTGACAACGATCTCTCTCTTTCATTTTCTTCGAGCCGCAATTGTTGAAAAAAAAAAGTTGGAGAAGAGAACGCTGGAAAAACTCTTCTTTGATTCTACAATCAAAGATCGGGTCCCACCAGAGATTTGAAATGGGTCCCACCCATTTTTGGATTCTAGCCATAAAATCAACAATCTCCACCTTGGATTGAATCCTTAAACATCAATAAAATCACCCGTCTTGCAAACAATGCCCCAAACGGGGCCACCTAACAAGTGCGAATGCCTCCCAAATTCAAGCAGTGCTTGAACTTAAAGGCCGGGATCGGTTTGGTCAACATGTCAGGTGTGTTGTCTGTAGTACCAATCTTCTTCACTGTGATGTTTTTTTCAGTAGTTGCCTCACGAATAAAATGATATCTAACATCAATATGTTTTTTCCTCTCATGATGTGCTGAGTTTTTACTTAGATGTATTACGCTCTGATTGTCACAAAATACAACTGAACTAGCCTCCTGCTGAAGTCCAAGCTCCCTTACGAGATTTCTTAACCAAATGGCCTCTTTTACCGCTTCTGCTGCTGCCATGTATTCTGCCTCTATAGTAGACAAAGCAACTGTCGACTGTAGAGTCGATCTCTAACTAATAGCTGAGACAGAAAGAGTAAAAAGATAACCAGTCAAAGATCTTCTTTTATCGAGATCACCTGCATAGTCAGAATCCACAAAACCTACAACTGAGGTTCCCAAAGTACTACTATCAAAAACTAAACCCAAATCTGAGGTACCCCTGAGATACCGAAGGATCCACTTCACTGCCTCCTAGTGTGCTTTCCCTAGTTGAGCCATGTATTTGCTCACTACACTGACTGCCTGGGCAATGTCTGGACGAGTACAAATCATAGCATACATAATGCTACCCACTGCATTAGAGTATGGAACTCGGGACATCTCCTTCTTTTCGTTCTCACTTGTAGGTGAATCTGAAGCCGAGAGCCTAAAGTGAGGAGCCAAAGGAGTCGTAACGGGCTTGGCCCTCTTCATCCCAAAGCGTTCAAGCACCTTTTCAATATAACTCTTCTGTGAGAGATATAATGTTCCAGCTTTCCTGTCCCTCCTGATCTCCATACCTAAGATTTTCTTTGCTGCACCAAGATCTTTCATCTCAAACTCATCACTGAGTTGTTTCTTCAAAATAAGAATCTGCGATATGTTCTTAGCAGCAATAAGCATGTCATCGACATATAATAGAAGATAAATAAAAGAATCATCTCCTAGATGCATGTAGTACACACAACTATCATAAGTACTTCTTGAGTACCCATGACTAAGCATAAAATTATCAAACCTCTTGTACCACTGTATGGGAGATTGCTTCAGACCATACAAAGATTTCTTTAATCTACAAACTTGAACTTCTTTACCTTCTACGAAGTATCCTCTGGCTGAGATATGTAGATAGTCTCCTCAAGTTCTCCATACAAAAATGCAGTCTTCACATCAAGCTGCTCAAGCTCCAGATCAAATAGAGCAACCATAGCAAGCAATACACGGATGGAGGTATGCTTCACAACTGGAGAAAACACTTCATCATAGTCAAATCCCTCCTTTTGTCTATAACCCTTAGCCACCAACCGTGCTTTGAATCTAGCATCTTCAACCCCTGGGATCCCTTCTTTCTTCTTGAAAATCCACTGCATCCAATTACCCTTTTACCCTTAGGTAATTGCACCAAATCCTAAGTCTGATTCTTGTAAAGTGACTCGAGTTCTTCTGTCATAGCCGTGGCCCAATGTCCAGATTCTTCACATGAGACAGCTTCAGTAAAGTTTGATAGCTCTTGAATACACATTTCTTCAACTGTCGTGAGAGCATACACCACTAATTCAGCATGTGCATATCTTTGAGGAGGTCTGATCTGTCTCCTCTCTCTGCCAGTGGCTATGGAATAAGGTTCTTCATTCTCAGCATCATCATCATCTGAGCCTGAATCATTTTGCTCTTCTACAACTGTAGGAGCAATTTTTATAGACGACTTTTGAGAAGTCTCTCCCTTGAGCTCCACCTTATCCATGATCTTCTCTACATTTCCTGTAGACTCAACAGAAACTTTCCTATGATCAAGCATATATCTTTCATTAAAAATAACATCTCTACTAATAATGAATTTACGAGAATCAGGTTCAAGACTCCACAAACGATAGCCTTTAACGCCATCAGCATAACCAATAAATATGCATTTCTTAGCTCTAGGCTCAAGCTTACCCTCTCTAACATGATAGTAAGCGGGACATCCAAATACCTTTAAATTTGAATAGTCATTTGGTTTACCTGACCATACCTTATTTGGAGTCTTGTGTTCAATGGCAGTAGAAGGAGATCGGTTCACCAAGTAACAACCTGTGTTAACAGCTTCAGCCCAGAAGTCTTTATCCAACCCAGAGTTTGAGAGCATACACCTAGCTCTCTCCGTCAACGTTCTATTCATGCGTTCTGCCACCCTGTTTTGCTGAGGAGTGTGCATGACCGTGCGATGTCGTACGATCCCAGAATTTGAGCAGAACTGATTGAACTCTCCACTACAGAACTCTAGGCCATTGTCTGTTCGGAGACATTTAATCTTCTTTTCAGTTTGATTTTCAACAAGTACTTTCCACTTCTTGAAAGTTTCGAATAGCTCGCTTTTGCGCCTGAGAAAGTAAACCCAAACCTTCCTAGAAAAAATCATCAATAAACGTCAGAAAATAAAGAGCACCACCTTTAGATGGAACCTGAGCAGGTCCCCACAAATCTGAATGGATGTAGTCGAGAGTGCCCTTCATCGTATGTGAGCCAGTCGAGAAGCTGGCTCGAGTTTGCTTCCCAAACACACAATGCTCACAGAAAACCAGTGATGATGTATGGTCACCAAAGAGTAAGCCACGTTTACTCAAAATAGTCATCCCCTTCTCACTCATGTGGCCTAAGCGCACGTGCTACAACTGAGTAGTGTCCCTATCAGCATCAGAGGACACACCTATAGAGCATGTCACTGTACTGCCTTGGAGAACATAAAGATGGTTCACCTTACTACCTTTCATTATAACCAATGAACCCTTAGTAACTCTAAGAGCTCCACCTCCACCACTGTAAGAACACCCAATAGAATCCAAAGAACTCAAAAAATCAGATTTTTCTTTAAGTCCGGGATGTGTCTCACATCTGATAAAGTTCTCACTATCCCATCGTGACACCGGATGCGAACTGTACCAATGCCAACTGTCTTGCAAACTGCATTGTTACCCATCAAAACTGATCCACCACTTATAGATCTGTAAGTAGTGAACCAATCTTTATTTGGACACATATGATAAGACGCACCCGTATCCAAGATCCATTCTCTATCGGAACGGCCATCCAAGGGACATACTGCAAGAACCATCTCAGCAACAATGGCAGTATCAGCCTTTGCCGTATTAGCTGAGTCTGAGGTTTCGCCACGCTGGTTGTCTTTCTTCTTTAGAGCATAGCATTCTGACTTGTAATGCCCTTTCTTGTGACAGTAGAAACACTCCACATTTTTCTTGTTTTGGGCTGACCTGGACTTTGAACGATTTCTGAATTGCTCTTTATCACCCTCTCTGGTCTTTGTTTTCTGGCTAGCAGACCATCAGCCTGCCTATCGGTACCTCTCCCATTCAACTTTGTTCTTAACTCAGCAGAATTCAAAGAGGCCTTCACATCCTCAAGACTTATGGATTCTCTTCCATACAACATAGAGTTAACAAAGTTTTCATAAGAGTCAGGCAAGGAACACAACACAATGAGAGCCTGGTCTTCATCATCAAGCTTAAGATCCAGGTTTTTCATATCCATGATAATTTTATTAAATTCATCAAGGTGTTCCTGAATGAGTGTACCTTCCTTCATCTTCAATGTGTGTAGCCGCTGCTTCAGGTATAATCTCGTAGTAAGAGATTTCTTCAAATAGAGACTTTCGAGCTTTGACCACAACGCCGCTACCGTTTCCTCATCGGCAACTTCACGAAGCACATTGTCGGATAGTGACAATTGCAAGGCGCTGTGAGCCTTTTCGTCCATCTCTTCGATCTCAGTACTAGTCATATCTTCTGGGTATTTCCCGTCGATAGCTTTAACCGTGCCTTCACGTCGCAACAAAGCCTTCATCTTTATCCTCCATAGGCCGAAATTATTCTGGCCATCGAAGATCGACACCGACAACTTCATAGAAGCCATTGTGGAGGATTGAAAGCTGTCCTAGAACCGAGAAGTTCTGATACCAGTTTGTTGAGATACTTAAACACAAAGCCAGAAAATAGAACAATCACAAACACAATATTTACGTGGTTCGATCAAATTGATCTATATCCATGGCAAGAGGGGAGTTTCACTATATTCAATCTCTCAATACAACGCACATAAAAAATTTGAGAGGACTCTCTATTGTGTAGCTCTCTCAAAAATCAGGTTGTAAACAAACAGAGAGTTTTTAAGAAAGAATGTGAGATTGTGAGAATCCAACACGGGCCACCTCAATTTGACCTCTCTAACCCCGAAGTGAGGGCGACATCAATATTTCAAGGTTGATGTTTCTTCGGCTCAAATCGGCCGCAATTGTTGAAAACTTGAGAGAATTGAAGTGAGGGCGACATTGACAACGACCTCTCTTTCATTTTCTTCGAGCCGCAATTGTTGACAAAAAAACGTTGGAGAAGAGAACACCGGAAATCTCTTCTTTGATTCTACAATCAAAGATCAGGCCCCGTAGAGATTTGAAATGGGTCCCACCCATTTTTGGATTCTAGCCATAAAATCAACAATCAGAACAAATGTTACAGACATGTATATATGTATGTATACAGGCATGTATGCTTGCATGCATTCAGTACAATGAACCTGCCAATATCTAATATATTTTCATACACAAAAGTTACTAATATATTTTCTTTGCATACTTGACATACACTAACTATTTTTTTTATCAGAGAATCTAATGTGATTATCGTATGTTGGAAAAAGTTATCCTGAAGGTCGCCTGTGTCTGATCTTGCATACTTAGTTCCTAGTCACTTATATTTTTCTATTTTAATCATTCTAATCCTTGTCATTGAAAATGGAACGATGTTGTCTTTTTTATAGGTTATATATAACAGCCTTTTGAAACTTAATTTTTTTGTTTGTAGTATGGTCGCATAGTGGACATTGAATTGAAGAATCCACCTCGCCCCCTGGTTATTGTTTTGTGGAGGTAGGGATTCATAATAATTTCTTGAAACTAAATGATTTTGATCTATTTTACTTACTCATTTTGTGGTTGTGCTGTTCGAAAGTGATCGAGATGCTGATGATGCTGTCAGGGGTTGTGACGGCTATAACTTTGATGGATACCGTTTGAGGGTATACTGGAATTGTTAACTTGCTTTGTAGGTCTCGTTAGAAGATTGAATAAGGTGAACATCCATAGGTGGCAGATTCCAACTGCTCTGTGGGAATGTTGTTGCTTTTTTTGTCAATATACTTTTAAGTTTATTTACCGTACAAACCCCTTGTTCTCATTGATCTCCAGCCTATTTCCAGGTGCATAGTCTATTATTTTTCATTTGGGTTCATGTGAAATTTGTGTTAATTCACTTTGGTACACTTACAATATTTATCCTTGCTTGTAGAGAACTACTTAAGGCATACTCCAAATGTGAGACAAGTTCAGAAATTATCTCGGTCCAAAACACGTGGCTTTCAAATAACTCAAGAATTCCAAAACAACTTCTAGACACGAAAGTTATATTATGCTTGTAGTCCATTAATGCTTTCATCAACATGATCCTTAAAAGTTTCCAATCCAAGATCATTGTAATAGAGGTGTATTAAAACTGCAGGAACTGAGGAGGCACCTTCAAAAGCCTGTCTTGGATCTGATTACGATTCAGAAGATGGACTTCCACCTTTGGAAGAGAACTTGAACCACTTGAAGATGGAAGACAGCGAAGAAAGTGAAGAAGAGGATGAATGAGGAATCCTTTTATCTTACAGTTCATGAATAAAAGAATAGGGAACATTTAGTATTGTGCTTCATCGAAGCTCCACTATGTTTTATATTGTTTTTGTTGTCTACAGAAAAGAATGATAGCTTGTTATATAGTTGCTGGTTTAAATTATGTACTCAGAGGTTGTGAATCTCGTCGCAAAGTATTTGGATGTATAATAGAACCCTGTTTTGATTAAAGCTTATGAATACAAATGTTATCTTTTGTCACCCTTTGTGTGTGTGTGTGTCACGTTGTGTTTTTGTCTCTATTAAGAGTGATTAATCTTGAACATAATTGATTTTTTTTAGATTAGGTACTTGCCCCAACGATTGTAACCGTTGGGGCTAATTAAGACTCCAACGGTTATCACCGTTGGGGCTGATTAAGGCCCTAATAATTCCAACCGTTGGGACAAGTTTTTCAACCGTTGGGGTAAAGTCAGCCCCAACGTGATTTGCCCCAACGGGTGTTTTAGCAGTCCTAACAGTTGTAACCGTTTGAGACACGCTTAGCCCCAACGGTTACAACCGTTGGGGCTGCTGCAGTTTATACTAGTGATACAAGGACAATCTTTTTAACTATTGTACCACTCCTCTGATAAATTATTTTTTGAAAATATATCACATATATGTATATATTGAGAAAATAAATATGATTGTATTGCTGATTGTAGGTTTGAATGTAATCACGACTTACATCTATATAGATGATTGGGCAAAATTAAGCTTTTAAACTATATAAAGTGTAATCTAGTAATGTTTTCACATGTAGTACATGAATTTTAATATTACAAAATTGTTATACCCATTATATTGCAATATTATAATTTTAAAATTTATATTTTAATGGGATTATTTCACTTAAATACCTAAAAATTTATCTCCTTTTTAACTTTGATACCTCGAAGTGTTTTTGTCCAAAAACTCCCCATTGTTCAATAAAATTTAACTTTAATAATTCAATTTTTTTTCCTAAAAAATACTACTTAATTCAACAAAATTTAATTTTGATGCTCCAAAATTTTTTTGTTAAATTTTTGGATATCAAGTTAATCTGTTGTTAAAGGCTGGGTCATTTTTTAAGAAGACGACTATAGGATATCAAAGTTTAAAATGAGGTAAAGTTTAGGGTTAAAAAAGCTTTACACTATCGAAGTGAAGTTAAAGTGGAATAAGCTTTTGGGGTATTCTGAAATTATCCTAGAGGGGGGTGAATAAGATACTGTCCTAATCTAATCCGATATTAATGCTAATTAAAAACTTATTAACTAATTATCCTAGCAAGAATGATATTCATGAAGATTATATGCAAAGATATTAAACTAATGGAGAAAGAAACATGAGCAATGGCAAAATAGAATAAAATAATTAATGAGCACAAATGTAATGCCAAGGCAAACTCAAACACACAATATGATCACAGAGTTCGGTCCTTCCCACCTACGTCTCCGTTCCCCACTCCCGGGGACAATTCCACTATCACAATGGGTTTTCAACGGTCACCCAAAACGTTTACAACTCCACACAATTTTGGTTTTCTAACTCACTGAAAACTTTCACAACTCACATTCTTGCAATCATACTCTACACCCTCTAAGTGTTGGTCTAGCTCGTGTCGCCTTCCTCAAGTGCTCAGATTTACAACCTCTCCCTAGGCTTTACTGTCGATGTCACTCCTCTTGGAATCGACCCCGTCTCTCACCACACACTCCTCTCGGTATGCAAATGTATTACAAAGTGTATCTCATAATAAAAGCTCAATATAAAATTTGTTCTCTACAATAGATGAGAACTCAATGTAGCTCACTCTCAATGATACACTCCCCATAACCTAAAATATACTCAATGTGATAATACTAAAAGCTCAAGGGGTGTGTGTGTAATAAATGAGTAAATCAAATATAAACTCAATATAAACTCCCGCTTAATAAAAATGATAATCAAACAAATATAAATGTAAAGTTAGAATTGAGTTTAGAAAATCTTCTCTAAAAAACAAGAGTGAGAGAGATGAGATGAAATCCCAAACACAAAATGATGATATCTTCTTCCTCTTGTGAAAACTTCTTCACAAACCAAACTTGAAATATTTGAAAACTCTTAAAAAATACTTGCCCAAAACTTGATTAAATTTTTTCTTAGTTAACTCAGAAGTTATGAGGCATGGGGTATTTATATGCTCATGAAACAAACCCCAAAACCAAGAGAAAACCCAACAAAAAGACAAAAAACGAAAACGTAAAAATCTAAAAAAATAGCCGTTACAGTGTTATAAGTCGACTTGCAACTATTCATAAGTCGACTTATAACTAGCCGTTACAGGTTGAAAAACACATATAAGTCGACTTGCAAAAATCATAAGTCGACTTATTATATATATATATATAAGTCGACTTGCTGGAAGTATAAGTTGACTCAACAGATTCAAAATGCATATTCCATAGCAGATCATAAGTCGACTTATCAGTGCTTATAAGTCGACTTATGAATGTGCACATGCACTGTTCATGTATGAAATTTTAGTTTTGAAGTGCCTTTAAAAATAGCAAATAAATTCTAAAAAATATAAAACTTTGGGAAATGTTTATAAACATGATAATGAACATGTTACAAAAAAAGTTTTAAATTATATTTTCCAATTATGAAAACTCATCATTTTGTAAAATAGTCCAAAAATATAAAAACTTAACAACACATGTTTTTGACAAACAAACTTGCATATTCATTTAGAATGGATTAATGGACTTAGGAAAAGATATAAAATGGTGTAATTTAGTCTTTAATCCATAAACACATATTTTTGCAAATAAACATGATTTCATTGATCTTAAACTTATTGATTAATGAAATCATCTTAAGCACATATAAACATGAAAATATATTTATATATGTGTATTGAGTTTTCATGTTTATGTGGCTAAACACATTATTTACCAAAACCAAAAATGATAAATATGAAACATGTATGCATGTATATAAATAAGTAAATTTGTTTCATATTCAAACTTGAAAAGTATAAAACCCAAACGTGTATGTGTGTATAAGATTGAGCTCTAAGTATTAACACACACGATATAAACTCTAAACTAATATACCAAGATGATGATCTTCATTTGGCTCATCTTAGTTGTGGATGAAGCTTGATCTTGAATCTTTGATTTGAATTGTGCATAACTTCACTCTGATATTCCGGTAACCTCCTTTTGATCGTGAAGACGCAATCCAACCAAACTCTAACATCATTGTTTATCTAGAATACCTAATGAATAAACACAAACACTAGACAAACGGTGTTAGAGATTGTTTGTAAATCATCAAAACAAGATTAGGCCTTAGGATCATAAACATGAGACCTAACAATCTTTTCCTTTTTGATGATGACAAACAATCTACACAAGAGATATATAAAATATGCATGAAACCAAATCACTAGTAGAAAACGGGCTTTTACCTACGGAAAAACAGCGACGAAATTTTCCGTCGCTATATGCTACGTTATAGCGACGAAAATTTTCGTCGCTGTTTTTCCGTAGCTAAAATAATTTTAGCGACGAAAATTTTCGTCGCTGTTTTTCCGTAGCTAAAATAATTTTAGCGACGGAATAGTACATTTTAGCGACGAATATAATCTGTCGCTAAAATGTATAACGACGGAAATATTTTCCGTCGCCAAATTAATTTTAGCGACGGAATTTCCGTCGCTAATATATCTTTAGCGACGGAAATTCCGTCGCTAAAATTAATTTGGGCGAAAATTTTTTGGGCGCGGGCGCCCAAAATTTTT
>BQKN01057753.1:27170-54897 GCA_022839385.1 Asparagus kiusianus | reverse complement strand
TGTAACAGAATCATCAATGAAGAATAACGCAATTTCCCGCACGAACAGTGTGCATAGTGTGTTGGTTTCTTGGAAGAATTTACACGGGACTTTGCACACAAGTCCATAAGTTTGTTATTATTTATAATGCATATTTTAAGGGTTGAATATAAAGATGGTATGCGGTCCTTAACATGATTCAACTCATTTACTTTTACAAATGCATTGTTATTAGAAGTAGAACACATATAAGTGTTAGCAAAAGAACTAACTTTATTTTTAATGTTTTCTACTTCTAACATGGCATTATCTTTCTCATAAAACAAACTAGCATTTTTAAATTTTAATTTTTATTGATCTCTTTAAGATTTATATTTTTATTAGCAATGATATCAAATTTTGATACTAGTGTCTCAAGATCGGATTTCAAACTAACATGCTTGCTTTTTAAATCAATAAAGCTACGTTGCAATTTTTTATAGTCATGAATTAATAATTCATATCCATGTGCGAGTTCATCAATAGTAAGTTCATCATTGTTATCAGACTAGGGCTATCGCCTAGTGGCCGTGTACATAAAGATGATGTTCCACATGAACTTGAAGAAAAATCCTCCAAAGCTTGTCGGATTGGCTCTAAGTTCCCTTGATGTGCTTCTATAAGTTTCCATAATGTATAAGCACTATCAAAAGAATCAAGCTTGTTAGATAAAGATGAATCAAAAGTATTGTGTAAAAATTCTAACAAGAGCTTGTTCATGGTAAACATTCTTTAATCATTTTTACTCCACTTGGATTTCTCCGAAATGGGTACAATATAAGACAATGAATTATTTCCCACAAATCAAAGTGTCTAGATTGAACAAAAAATTTAAATCTAATACACCATTGGGCATAGAAAAAACTATCTAATCTAGGAGCAATATTAATGGCATAACCTAAACTAGGTGTACCGTGTATATCCATAATATATATATATATATATATATATATATATATATATATATATGCAAGGAAGATGACAATAATCTCAAAATATGAAAACTTAGATCTTTGATTCTAGGCGGTTAATCCACAAAT
The DNA here is from genome assembly GCA_022839385.1 of Asparagus kiusianus. NCBI lineage: Eukaryota > Viridiplantae > Streptophyta > Magnoliopsida > Asparagales > Asparagaceae > Asparagus > Asparagus kiusianus. The sequence continues at coordinate 53,839 of BQKN01057753.1, read as the reverse complement.
CAAGAGCACCAAGCTCTGATACCAAATGAAATTACCCTAGAGGAGGGTAAATAGGGTAATATGCTAATCTAATCCGATATTAATGCCAATTAAAAATTTATTAACTAATTATCCTAGCAAGAATAATATTCTAGAAAATTATATGCAAGGATATTAAACTAAGGGCGAAATAAACATGAGCAATGGTGAAATAGAATGAAATAATTAATGAGCACAAATATAATGTCAAGGCAAACTCAAACACACAATATAATCACAGAGTTAGGTCCTTCCGACCTACGTCTCCACTCCCACTTCCGGGGAGAATTCCACTATCATAATGGGTTTTCAACATTCACCCAAAACATTTACCACTCCACACAATTTTGGTTTTCTAGCTCACCGAAAAACTTTCACAACTCACTGTAGGGCGTAAAATGGTTCCCCAAAAAAGATTTGTATTGATAAGAATGACTTATTACAAATCAAGAATCAAATTACAACAGAAACGAAGAGAATGCTCTTCTTGTTTAGGTGGGTTCTTCGGTAGCGATATGATGCCTCCCTCGAGTGCTTACATCGAGTTTGTTTCCCTTGGACGATCCGATCGAAGTTGCGGTTAAGCTTTAGTACACAATAGAATCTCTTATGTGATTGAGTTTGATAATACCCAAGCTTGATGAGTATCAAGGCCAAATGCTTAAAGAAGGCAATTATGCAAGAGTTTGCAAAAATCCAAGAGTCTCAAATCTGACAGTTCAGATTGAGTCTACTTCAACAATCTAGGTAAAAAGCTAGGAAAGTTCTACCAAGCAAGCCAATGAAGACCTCTATTTAAAGAGTCTTAAAATGCTCAGCCCTTTTGAACCTTGAGAGCATAGCACGTCTTAGTAGGATGATGAAATGCTCTGTGAAATACACAGTATCACGGATCGGTAGTCTTCTTAGCTCTCTCGTGATCGGTGATTGAGGGTAACTTGATCTTGTTGTTCTCCAATAGGTACTTGAAGATACCGAGGATCTCATCTTCCTTGAAGGAGTATTCCTTCAGGAATTTTGGCTCGGAAGCCTTCTGTTGCCTTTGAGGTCGTTGCTGCCCTTGAGGTGATTGCTGCTTTGGCGCCTGTTGTTGTGGCTGCTGCTGCTATTACGATTGTAGCTGGAAGATCTGATTGGCATCCACTATATTTGCTTGTGCCTTTTCTTTACCACGAGGGACAAAGATCTGCTTTGGGGCATTGGCGGTTGGTTGACCTCTTTCAGCCTTCTCCCTTTCAAGGAATCGTTCGGCTTGCTCCCCGTACACCTTCAACTCTTTTCAAGTCTTAGATGGTGCTACGCCCATAGCTTCTAGCATATCCAAGGAAAAATTGTTGTGACATGTTTGGATGATGTATTCCTCTGTGACCGGATCTCGGTAATTCATTACCTTATTCCAGAAATGCTTGTCGAAGTTCTCGACTGATTCTCCATCCTTTTGCTTCTCATCAAACAGTGTTCCGATTGACACCTCAGTATTGTCATTAAAGAAATTGGTGAGAAACATGCTTTCCATGTCGTCGTAGGTATTGATACTTCTTGGCTTGAGATGGCGGTACCAGTCGAAGGCAGCCTCGCGAAGGGTCCCAATGAATGATCGTACTATCAGAGGTTCATTGCCTGAAATGATGCCTAGGTAGGACTTGAAGTAAATCAAGTGTTGAGTGGACGAACCCCTTTTGTCGAATGATATGAAGTTAATTAGGCATGAAGTTGCTCGGGGTTCATTCACCGGACCCAATCGTTCTTTGATCGGAACTTTGCGTGGATCCTCGTGCAAAGGACCCAGGCGATCTGCCATCCTCATCTTGAATCGCGACAAGTCCACGCTACCATGGGACCCTACCGGAGATGTGTGATTTATCAAGATAGAAACATGGGTTATCAAAGGCTTAAACAGGACTGCGGGAGGTGAACCGGGTGCGAACCGAACCGAACCGAATTGGGTGCGAACCAAACGGAACCGGGTGCGAAACGGCGCGAACCACCACTTGGTGGCTCGACCCGGGTCGAGCCACCATTTGGTGGCTCGCGCATTCCGGTAGTTCCGATGCTGTTTGACTTTTTGTCGATGCCGTTTCGGACTTTGGTTTCCAGACTTAGCATGATTTCGGTGGCTTCTTGATCACCTCTTTTTGCTTCAACTTCTATGCTTCTTGCATGAGAATCCGTGCATGCACAATCAAGGCACCGCGCTTCTGAATGCGCTCCTCGAGGGTTGAGCGGGTCCGTTTGACTTGGATCCATTCATTCGCTGTTGGTTTGGAGAAGAGGACATCTGTTTGCCGTTGGGGAACTCAGTTCTTTCTGAGTTTCAGATTCGCCTCATAGCAGATCTTATCAATAGGCTCCAAAGCCTTGGCGAATTAGCGTGCGAGGCGTTGGCGCTTCCTTTGGCGAGCTCTCTTCGATAAAGTTAGCGCGACTATAACGACTATCTCCTTAATTGAGGAGGAGTCCAGATCTGTAGATCCGACCTCGTTAGAGACTGGAAGGGCGTTGCAAAGCGAGATGGCAGCAACAACGGAGGTCTTGATCTTCCTGTGCTTACGAGGGGCGGAGGATCTGGAGGAGGAGGACGATAGATACTCCTCGAACTGCAATTGGTTGAATTCGTACTTGACTTCTTCGTCAACTGGGATCTGGATCCGTGGTTGCGGTACGACAGCTTTAGCAGCAAAGCTGTTGGCTACCACTGTGCTCACCAGCGTGTTCGGGTCTGAAATTGCTGTTTTTATTGTCATCGAATCTATTATAACTTTAGCTGTTACAATAAACTCAAATAAATAAAAAGTCGATCTTTTTATAAGATCTTCTTACACAATGAAAATATAAGATTACAATTCTTTCAAACAACACACAACAGATGTTTATCGCCTGTTGTTTGTGTGTGATCTATGCCTATGCCGGGGACGTTGATATCCGTGGACCGTCGCGGATCAGATCCGGTTGACAGATTGAAAATCAAAGCTCCTACTTCACGAAGGAAGTATTCGCTGAAGTGGTAATCCCGACCAAGCGAGATTATGACTCTTCTCAGGATTTAAGACCAAGCTTAAATCCAGAGGAATATGGGGGAAAAGGATTTGAGATCTCTCGAACTCTCTTTTTGTTTATAGAGAAACTTTGCCAAGATCTGCTAACCCTCTAAAATTCGTGGCTTCACTCTTAATTTTGACAGCACCTCGCCCTCTTGATCTCCGCCCTGTGAAATGAGCCCCTAGGCCTGTATTTATAGGCTTCGGTTGGGGCGTTTTTGAATAAGAATGATAGATTCAGCCCTATCTTCAGTTGATAACCATATAACCACGTTTGTGAATGATATCCAATCAGTTGGGACACTCAGGAACGAACAAATCCTAAGAAAACCGTTGAAAACCAACAAAATGTGTTTTCGGACAAAATCTGCCGAACTGGGTTCAAACGAACTAAACCGGTTTGGTTCGGCACGAACCATCATTTGGTGGCTCGGCCTGGTCCGAGCCACCAATTGGTGGCTCAGCCTTGGCCAAGCCAGTTCGTACCATCTCAGGTATTTTGGCTCTAACTCTTTCGTCCTATCTTAGAATAAGGTGATTCAAGATACGTTGGAAAGATGACGAAGAGACCAACAACTTTTATCTTTTGAGTTTCTTTAAAATCAAATTGCATCATGATCAAAATGTCACCTCTTTGTGTCAGCCACCAAATGGTGGCTCGCAGCCTTACGAGCCAATTCGTACCATCTCGGATTTTTTGGCTCTAACTCTCTCGTCTAATCTCGGAATAAGGTGATTCAAGATGCGTTGGAAAGCTTATGAAGAGACCTACAACTTCCTATAGATGAGCCATTCATGGTGTGGGCAAGACACACATGGTGTTTCACCCCTTTTGGGCGAAACACAACTCCTAGCTGAGTTGTTTTGCCGTTTCGCGTGTCACGTTGACTCATACGCTTCACTGGTTCACTTCATACATTTCGTTAACTTAGAGGTGGCTGATGAGTATGCAGACCACTTGAAAGTGGTCGATGAGCGTGTTAACAACTTAGAGCTGGCCGGTGAGCACGCGGGCCACTTGGCGGTGGCCGGTGAGCACGTGGGCCACTTGGCGCTGGCTGACGAGTGTGCGGGCCACTTGGAGGTGGCTAGTAAGCGCACAGGCCACTTGGTTCACTGATTCGCTTTATGCACTTGTTGGTGTCAGATGATCCTCTTTGACTCAGATAATCCCCTTTGACTTGGATAATGGCGTTCATCGCCTTCTCATTATCTCGAGCTGTGTGCGGACACCTATAGGTATTTTTAGACGCCTACAAGGAGGACCCTGACACTTGTTGTGGTGACAGCTTAGCCACTTGGCACCTTCTAAACACTAGATCTGCTTAGTAATAAGCCATGTGGGCCGCATGAATGATACAGGTGTATCTTCTCTTTGGAACATAGCGATCCTTATGGAAACTTGAGGATAGATGATTCTCATGGTAACTTGAGAATAGAGGTGTAAAACAACACAGTGGAACGCATGTTGAAGTGTAGAACGAGACGGCGAATCAAAGAATCGAAGCATCCAGTTTTCAGCCCGTGAGTCGACTCATAACAGTCATGAGTCGACTCATCAGGTTGAGTCGACTCATGCATGTCATAAGTCGACTCATGAAACTCAGCCGTTTTGTCAAAAGTCTCTGACCAATCGACTTATCACTGTATGAGTCAACCTATGTGTCATGATTCGACTCATATGTGCACATAAGTCGACTCATCGAAGGATTCCTAGTTTATTTGGGTTTCTGTTTGCACGAATTCTTGTGGGGTTTTGGCTTGGTTATTTACCACTTTGCCATCCACGTTGTGTTACGCCCCGCTTTCCAAAATACCGGGGAATCGGGACGTGAACAAGCCCGCGACGTATTAGATTGAGGAGAACAAATAAATAATCATTCTTCTCAATCTAATACGCTAAGCGTCAACAATATAATATCCGAAGTCACAGGTCCCCGATCACACATAGCAAGAATATAATGACAACCCAGAATAAGGAATAGACATATCATCAATGGTAAATCATCCCAGACATAAAATATGGGTCAAACATGCCCTTATACAAAATAGTCCAACTAGGAAATAAGAAATACATGGTCCATAAAGAAAATACTATTAAAATACTAAATCCAACATTAACTAAAGAAAAGTACGGTAAAAGGGTTTTAATGTCTAGCTACTACTACGAAAGAAAACCACTACGCTTTAGCTGGTTCTTCTACTCCTTCTGCAAGACACACCTGCTAAGAATCTTCTGGCTCCTGTACTATCCCGAACTGAGGCTGCTCATCTCCTAAATCTGACGTACATCCAGAAAATAGGAGTACGTCAGCGTGTGGAACACACGGCAAGATCCCCCAAGGCAAAAACAAATCAATAACAATAATAATAATATATGCGTGGTCAATGCTATAACAGTAATAGAAATAGAACATGTGATGATAGTAATAACGATAGAGGCATACAACTGGAATACTAATAATCAAAAGAATCCAAAAATCAACCAAGTGACAAGATCATGCAGGTAGCGATCAGAAAACATCCAAGCAACAAGGTCATACAATAGATAGAATTAATACTTAAAAATCTACAACTCGAGACGTAGTACGTCGAGCGAAATAATCCAAACAAGGAAACCCTCATGTATATACGTGGAAAATTAATGATCCATTTAATGGGAAGTTGCCAATGATCAAGGCAACTACCCATGATCTTCCCCCACATGTTGGAAACCACCCACTCTTTCACTATCTTGTCCACTACTCTATGATGGCTAGAGTAGTAAAAGTAGACAATGTGTGTTTCATGAAAGGTCACCAAATCTACTCTCATATTTTATACACCATCTAAAAGTGAAAGGAGGGTTTGGAACCATCAACATTAATTAGAGCTTTCTAAAGTGCTACTAAGGTTTTCAAAAGCAACATATGTCTCAAATTGTAGATAATTAAATATTAATCCCGATCTATGTATGAAAAGAAGTACAACCGGCCTACATCTCACAAGACTCATACTTAGCCAAGAATCAAGGTCATGTAACTAACCATCACATCTCTCATCTCAAATAATCAACAATCTCAATACCCCTGCTCCTCAGACCCACCCCAGGCCGACACAAGGCGCTGGCGCGATCCTAGAAAATAATCAATAATCTCGATATCACTACACCTCAGACCCACCCCAGGCCGACACAAGGCACTGGCGCGAGCCTGGAAATAATCAACAACCACAATATCACTGCTCTTCAGGCCCACCCCAGGCCGACACAAGGCGCTGGCGCGAGCCTGGTAATAATCACAATCACATCTACTCACATGAACCAAGATTGCCTACCCTAGCATCTCTAGTATTTCTAAGTCAACAATATAAACATTTCTCTAGGTCTCGTTCGTCATACATAAGCCACTAAGGTCATGAACTACTAATGATTCTCAATCACAACAAGCAATGCAACTGATCATGAGCAATAACATCATGACATATCAGATAATTAAGTTTAAGAATTTTGAATCATAAAATTGTTCTAAAATAACCTTCTAAAATAATAAATTTGTTTACTTAAAATAATCCTTTCGCAAAATAAATTATTTCAAAATAATCCCTTTTTCAAAACAAATTCCGTTAATTTATTTATAATTATTCTAAAATGATTCTTTTTCCAAGATAATTCCTTTTAAATTATTATAAATTTCCTAAAATGATTCCGTTCTCAAAATAATTTCTTTTTAATAAATATAATTATCCAATAGTGATTCCGCTGCCAAATTAAATTCTTTTAACTCATCATAAAAATTCTGAAAATGCTATGTATTATATTATCATGATTTATCTAATATTATTCATCAAACAACCCACGCAGATAAATAAGTCACAAATAACTATGCAAATAAATTATAACAGGTATAGTATTCAGGTCTGAACAAGAAGGATCTTGCCTCGGGGTTCGTCGAACGTATCGACGTTGACGACGTTGGTCGGATCTGACGTGGTGGAGCGCGACGTCGGAGGGAACTCTGGCGAGGGGTTGTCCAGCGACGGCAGCGGGGTCGGGGAGGGCAGCGGATCGGCGGGATCTCAACGGTGACGTTCGACTCGGCGACGAACGGGGACGACACGGCTAGAAGGTGGCGGGCGAGTTGGGGCGGATCGACGGCGACAACCGAGGAGGGCAGCTGCTGGGGTTTCGACGAGGTGGGGTTGCTGGTCGGCGGGGCACGGCGAGAGCAGGCCGACAGGGGTGAAGGGACGGCGTGCGGCTGCTGTTCGTGGTGGTCGGAGATGGCCCACGGGGAAGAGAGAGGAGGCGCTGTCGGGTGGCGGCGGTTTTGAGCTCGGGAGGAGCGGACGGGCTCTGGGCGGCGAAGGCGTGGGTTCAAGGAGAGGGGCGGCGAGCTCTGGGCGTTCGTCGGGGAAGGCGGATGCGGGGAGGAGGTGCAGGCAGCGGCAGAGGTGGCTGGCGGTGCGGGGGCGTGAGCGTTCGGGTGGAGGCGGAGGCGCAGGCGGAGTGGGGTGGTCAGGCGGTGGTCAAGTGCGGGGCTTGGCTGGGCGGTGAACGGCGGTGGAGAGCTGGGTCGGGTTTCGGGTTCGGTGCTTGAGGAAGAAGAAGAGGGTGGTTTTCTTGGAGATGAAGAGAATAAATTGGAGAGAGAGAGGGCAGGGAATTAAAAATGAAGAGGAGGAGGTGAGCTGTCGAATTGTGAGAGGGAGAGAGAAAAAGGAAAGAGAGAGAGTACAGGTGAAATTGAAGAGAGAAAATCAAGTGAGTAAAAATGGAATGAGTTAAACGAGTGATTATGGAATTGATTGTGAGTGATTAGGTAATTGATTAGGGAGGGGTTATGGAAAGAATTCAAATGAGAGAAAATTAGGGAGGGAAAAGATTACGAAATATTTATTTATTTATTTATCCATAATATTTAAAAATAATCATTATAAATATAATTAACCATATAATAATATTAATAAATAGTTAACAACTAAATATTTATATATTTACATATGTACTAATGTACTAAGCTCAGGTTTACATTAATAATAACAAGGTCACTAATAATATTAGCCATCAAATAATTATATATATATAAAAAAATCATTAAACCATAAATTAATATTTAGCAGAATTAATAAATACAAGACTATATATTTTATTATTTATTTATTTTGAAAACTCAGAAAATTCTAGAAATTAGGGAAAATATTAATAAAATATAATATAACATTTTAAATACTAGAAAAATTTATTTAAATACGTATCAAAATTTACGGTTGTTACACGTTGTTACACATATATAAGGGATTGTTTAGGGTTTCTAATCAATCAGATATAATCAAAGAGAGATTCTAATTAAGAGAGTTTAGGGTTTAGAGAGAATTGAGAGTTTGTTCTTGATTCTATTAAGATTGTGAGAGAGCGATTTTAATCTTTTCATACTCATAATCTAGAGAGGGTATTTTCTTTCACCACCACTGAATTGTTCTTGTTTTTTATCATCCTCTTCTCAACCCACCTTTGATAATTTCACGATCAAAGGTGTTCGCACGACGACTCGTATCAAGTTGGTATCAGAGCAATCAGATCCTGTGAATGGGGCATCCTATGTATGGTCCTGACTCGATCACAATACAAGAAGTTAGGCGAGATCCTTATTTCATTGGAAGGAGTCTAGAAATTAAGGAAGGAGAAGATGACTAAAGGGGATAATTCAGTAAGACTTGATGTAGTAGAGAAGCAGATCGAGACGATCAGTTCTACAATCAATCAGCTCACAGGTCTCATCAATGGAAAGGACAAAAGAAGGAATCTTTTTCAAAGGGTAAGAAGAAGCTCAAAGAGTCCGATGGAGAGGGTGAGAAAACTAGTTCTGATGAGGAGGCCAAGATTGTTAAGACTGCTCCATATCAAGGGGGTAAGAATTACTACCAAAACTTGAAAATTGATTTCAAGATGGAGATTCTTGTTTATGATGGGAGTGTTAATGTGGAGAAGCTCGATGATTGGATCGAGTGTATGGAGATGTATTTTACTCTCTATGGATATTCATCCAAGGAGAAGATTGTGTTCACGACTTTGAAGCTTTCAGGGCACACGTTGACGTGATGGAAATCCTACTACAAGCAGCAGAAGAAGGCGGTATCATGGAATAAGTTTAAGGAGCTACTGAGAAAGCAGTTCTATCCAGTGGGGTTCCTTGAGGAGCGTTGGTACAAGTGGTACGGCTTGCGCCAAAGATTCAATCAGACCGTTCAAGAGTACACGACGGAGTTCCAACATCAGGCGATGGTTCTAAACGTCGTGACGGACGAATGCTCCATCTTCATGATGTACATGACTGGTCTGAATGAATACATCCGGAAGGAGATGAAGCTATTCATGGTCGAGTCTATTGCAGAGGCAAGCGTTAAAGCTATTGCCATCGAGGGAAAGCAAAAGAAGAGCAACGAGACAAAAGGAGATGCAAAACAGACGGGAGGTGAGTCTAGTGGTTCCAAACATAAGGAGAAGAAGAAGAGTGATCCAGGGAGAGCAGAACTGATTTGTAGTCACTACGAGAAGACATGACATATCGCTGATTGATGCTGGAAGAAGTATCCTCATCTGAAGCCAAAGAGGTTGAAGAAGAAAGAGGAGAAAAATGCATACGTGATAGCACAGGGTACAAAGGAAGTTCCTGTGATAACAGAACCCAACAGTAGTCATAATCTTATAGCAAGAAAATAGGCCACGAAAGAGCATGAAGACCCTCGAGAGCAGCTCTTTGTACTGAAGTTGCAAAAGAATACCAGTTTGGTTGATGCCATTGTTGATCCAGGCAACAAAAAGAATTTGATATCCGAGGCATTGGCTCAGAAGCTGGGTCTGAAAACAGTCAAGCATCCAAAATCCTATCCATTGGGGTGGATTCAGAAGGAGACGGGACTAAAGGGGGGTTATTGGTTGGGATATTTTGGGGGATAATGGGATAATTTTGGGGATTCTATTTCATAGTGTTATTCATTGGGGCAATGGAATAAGGGTAATACCTTTTTGTGTTATTGGTTTTTTGGAACACTAGTGAGACAATTACACCACTTAGGATAAAATTACTTCACTCATATACAAAAATTTTGTCCCAATAGTAAAAATTTACCACATCCTTCATATTAGAACAATGTTGTTCCACTTTGAAGGCAATTGGGATAATTTTAAAATATTTTGTATTACTTAACTAATACATGCAATTATATTATAAATATATGAAATGATATATAAAATATAACATATATTAATATTTTCATGACATAATTTAATAACATATATTAATAATATTATATAATAGTAATTATAGTATAACGTATTTATTATAATATTATATAATATTTTAGTAACATATATTAATATTTTAATAACATAATTTAATAACATATATTAATAATATTATATAATAACATATATTAATATTTTAATAATATATATTAATAGTATTATGTAATATATTATTATATAATATTAATTAGTAATTATAGTATAACGTATTTATTATAATATTATATAATAGTTTAATAACACATATTATTATATAATATATTATTATATAATTAATTTATAAAATATTATTATAGTTAATATATATATGACATACTATTATAATATAATATAATAATTACTAATATTAGTAAAATATTATGATATAATATAACAAAATACTATAGTTTGAAATAATATAATATATTAACTATAACATGATACCTTTTAATATATATTATTGTAACTATCATGTTATATTATATTTTTATTTTAATATAAAATTTTTAAAAAATATTACATTGAATAAATTAAAATATTATAATATTTTATAAAGTACATTATATCCTATGATACTATATTATAATATATTAAATTAAATAATATATTATTAAGTATTATATTATATATATTATTCATATATTATATCAACTAGTATAGTGCACATGCTTTGCACGTGAACATACTGGTTCTTGGTTTTTGATTTGTTTCATAGACAAAAAAAGTACAAAAGATAAAATATTTAAAGTAAAATTCTTTTTCTAAAAGTTTGCATATAATATTACATAAATTTAAAAGTGAAATTATAGTAGAAATGATTTAGTAAACCCATGTGAATCGGGATGGATGAACATTGACTGATTGTTAATTGTTGACATCTTAAGTTGAGCATGGATATAGTTGTGCTTGAATATATGTATATTTTTGTGGTCATCAATAAATAATTATCCATTAGTTTAGAAAATTAAGACTTATTAAGAAAAATTAACATTAGCAGTTAAGTATTTTAAAGAAGTTATAAATATTTACGTATAATATAAAAGCATGTAAATACAAAAGTGTAAGGAATATAAGAGATTTAGTGAACCAATAAGTCATCATTGAATTCGACTTCAATCGTCGACTGAAAAATGAGAATGTGAAATATGTGAAGTTCAAATTATTTTAAATGATATTTTTGGCCTACCTTTAGCAGCCAAATTTTTTCTTTATTTTACACTCTCTTATTTTGGAACTTATCAAGGATCCAACATATTCTCTTTTGCATATTAGCATGGACGTTAGCCAATTTCAGTTAAGTTTCCAAAAAAGTAATCTTTTTAGGTAATTTTATATTTAAAACCTTATACTTAAATTAATATTTTAAATAGTTTACACTAAAATACGTTTTTATTGAAACCATAATTATTTATTAGAAAAATTTGGACATAAGATTAAGGGCATGTTTGGCAAGGTGGTAAGTGCATTATAACCCACTTTTTCATGTTTGGTATTTTGGATTATAATCCACCAAAAAAGAATCTAGGATTCCTAAGTTATATTTTGTTTATTATTACACATGTTTGATCAAGAAATGACAAAAATGACCATTACTTTTTTATATTAATTTTGTTACTCTTTTCTCCTTCCACTTTTAAGGACCCCCCTCATTTTAACAAAAAACACTTGGATCATAAAATCACACTCTTTACCAAACGTTAGAAAGGATTTAATCCACCAATTTTATAATCTACCAATGGATTTTAACCCTTGTGGATTATAATTTTGAATTACCAAGTATGCCCTAAGTTTTTGGATTCGGATCCTCTCCAATTGTGATAATTGGAGAATATTCAATCACTTCAATCTTATCCTTCTATTTCAATTCAAATGGTTGAAATGAAGTCATGTTGAATTTTCACTCTTGCAATACCAGTTTTCACGATAATAGTTTTGAAGATAATAGTGGTTTTAAAATAATATTTAGAATCTTACATGGCTTTATCACAACCGTGCAAATTGAAACGAAGGGATATGGTTGGGATAATTGGACATGCTCCAATTACCAGCTCCAATTACCATCTTCAATTAGCACATCGTTGGAGAGGATCTCAATCCAAGTTTTAGTTCATTTACCTAAATTTTAAGGATAATAAATTACCTTTTAGTTTCTTTATTTAGAAAATCTTTGGACTTGTTTTCATACATAGGAGCTAAAGTAAATTATGTTTCCTCTCCCACATTTTCTATTTTTTTATTATTTTCTAAACTAAACCATTTTTTCTTATGTTTTGTATGATAGGATAGCCATAGAAGTTTCCATAGCGATCTATTAAAGTACATAATGCTCATTTTGTTTGTGAGGAAGGTGTCGACGGGGAACTTCAACATCGCTATAAGTTATCAAATAAAATGTGGATCAATTATAAAATTTTTATATAATAAGATTTTATGCGAATTTTATATGATATACCTTTAGTTTTCATAAAGCTGTATATGTGAATTAGAATGGATGTGGTTGATCAAGCCATTATTGTTTGACTTTAACAGCCAAGCATCGACAAAATTGTACAATATAAAAGTTGCAAAAACATGTAGAAGTTTGTATAAATAATAATTTTAATAATTTTAATTTTATATTTAGAATATTACTAAATAATATAGTTTCAATGGCTTCACCATCATAAATACCACGCTTCACCAAGTTTTTTAGTTTTTAATTTATTAGTAATGATAACAAATTAATAATGATATTATTGAATTATTTAGTAATTAAAAATTAATATTTTAATTTCACAACTAATGATATTATTATTTTGGGTTTTTCCATATCAGTCCCTTAAGTTTCTTATATTGAAATTAGTCCCTCAAATCATTAAAATTGCTATCACGTCCATTAAATTTTAAGTTATTTTAAATTACTCCCTCAAATTATTAAAATTACAATTAGGTCCCCTATTTTATTAAGTTATTTTGAAATTATTCCCTAATGTAAAGCGTGGAAGCAGCATTTAGAGGGTAATTAGTTCCCCAAATTATTGAAATTGCTATTAGGTTCTCAAATTCTCATAAAAATATTTTAAATTAATCCCTCCAATTGCTATTTATACTTTGATTGGAAGGAGTAATTTCAAAATCAGCTGAAGAATTAGGGCCCTAATAGCAATTTTAATGATTTGAGGTACTAATTTCAAAATAAATTAAGATTTGAGCAACTTGATAGCCATTTTCATGATTCAAGGGACTAATTTCCAAATATAAAATGTATAAGGGGCTAATTCTCGTTTTAAATATATTATATTTAGGGACTAATATGAAAGATTTAAGTGACTAATTTAAAAAATCCAATTATTTTACAACTTATTATTAATTTGTACTATTTATTATACGATTATTAGCAATAGTTGGAAATTACTGATAAATATATAACATATTTGTTAGGCACTAATAATATACTGTAAAAAAGCAATATTTAAAATTAATAATAAATAAAATATTTAATATTTTTTTTATTTTTTTACTACTTTTACAAATACATTTTCAGAACACTTTATTTTAATTCATAATTATGTTTAACAATATGTTGTAAAATTAGTCATATTATTATTTTTACAACTTTAATTTTATTTCTCATCATTTTAATGTTAGTTTACTTTACCACATTAAAGTTTAAAAATATTAACAAATAGATTAATGGTTTAACAATTTTTAATTTTATAAACAGTTAAATACAATTAACAGTTAAATACAATCAATGGTAATGCAAATCCACAAGCACATGATACATATCCATTAATTTTCATCCAAGTTATTGTTCTATCCTTATCAGAATAAACACACATGAAAAAAGTGAAAGAAGACAGTTACAATCTTTCTTTCTTTCTTTCTTCTTTTTTTCTTGAAAGAACAGTGACAACATTTTAACTATTGACAAACAATTACAACATTTCAACTATTAACAAACCTCTCTTTAAAAACAAGAGACTCACAAAATGGAATTAATTAAACCTTATAAGTTGGGCAATATACAGTCAGTAAAATAAGAACCAAGCCAATCAAGTAAACTCACTTTAGCCACACCATCATATGTTCGTCCGCTGTGCCTAGCTCCATCGACATCATCGTTGGCTCCCCTCTACCTAAAAGTTCGGCTATGCTGTAGGTTCCTCCCCTACCTTCATGCTCGGCCAGGGCATCGACACTCACTGTACTGCCTGAACTGTACCCGCTTAGGACCCACATGCTTTCGTTTGCACCATCGCTAAGTCCACCACTACCGTACCATCTTCACTGGATGATTGCATACTCCATCGCCATTGCCAAGCTTACCACGCCTGCCATCGTGGTCGAAGTACAACAGTTGATCCTCAAAATCCAAATTTCCCGAAATGTAGTTGCATTGGTAGAGCAAAGAAGAGCAGCAAAAAGAAAGAAAGCATGAATAATAGTACTAAGTTATATTGATTGATTGTCAGTTTAATTTAATAAGAGGTGGTAGGGGAGGGAGGAGCTTATATATGGGTTAGAATATGAAAAGAAGGGGAAAGTGGGGGGGGGGGGGGTTGATTTATTAAGTAAATGATCAGTTAGAGAATGTCAAGAGTTGTTTAAGATGTTGTTCGGTCTTCATGTAACTGATACATCCACTAATTTTGAATACATGCTGATTCAAAGGGAAAATATAAGTCGTTTGCTATTAATAATACTAGTATTTAGACCCGTGCAAAGTACGGTTTCTAAAAGATTTTCTACAAATATTGAACATGTTACCAAAATAAAGTATTCTGCTTTAAATATGAAGTATAAGTGTGCTATTTGCTTTTTTTTTAATTATTCGTTCAGATATTTGATAAAGTTTGATTCAATAGTTCATTTAGTACTAAACAAATAATTTTCAGTGTTTGGGTTATAAATGAATAGAATTTAACCAAAGGTATGTTTGATTTGGTAGTTCATTAACTATTCGATTCGTTAACTTTTTAATAGAATTTAACCAAATATATGTTCGAAAGTTCATTAACTGTTCGATTCGGTAGTCCTATTAATTGAACTTATTGAAATATTACTTATATAAATTTTTATTTACAAATGCTACCCATATAAATAGGTAAGAGTGGGTTCTAGGGCTAGAGAAGTTAAAATGTTAAAGTTCAAGAAGTGGAGTCAATCAATTGTGTGGTGAATTGAGCAAATATTTACTAAATTATACAGAAAAACTTTTATTCCTCTTTGCGGCCTGATCTTCAGATCCTAATTAGGATGGTGTGCTTATTAGTAATCAAAAGTAAGCTCAATATAAATCTATTGTACCATATGAAAAAGTCCTAAAATCTTTGAGAGAAAGCTCAAAGGTTGTTTTGAGAATTGCATTCAATTGTGTGAGATGTTATAAAGCTAAAAGGCTGTACAATTATTCATATTTAGTTTCACCTAAAAATGAATAATTGTGTAACTACAAATACAATTGTCTGAGCATTTTATGCATGTTTCTTACACGCAATGAGCCTTTTGAATGTTGCTTCAACAAAATAGACAATTTGTTCGAGCTTAAAACTTTGATTAAAAAGATTCCTCCAAAAAACTTACATAAAAATGTTATTTAATAAAGAATTTTTACAATTGAACACTGCGTATAATTGCAAATACAAATAGCATTATTAGTTTCATAATTAAAGGGAAAAAACAATATACATGTGGTTATGATAGTTTTATAATTATCATAACAACTCAAAATTTTGAATAAATAAAAAACACAATAAAAAATAGTAGATGAAAATCAATAAAGAAATGGGAAAAACTGAAAAACAGGTTAGTATTCCATATACATATTTATAAGGTTAGCACTCTTCTACATAAATATAAAGAACCACACTATCATCTATTTGTTTTGCTACATAATGCTAGGCTGCATGTATCTGCATAGAAGAAACATTCATATATCACTATTTACCTCTTTCTTGCTACTCAAATTTATTTTAATAAGGAAAAAATGTTAATATTTGCTTAAATTAATTAGAGCATAAAAATATTTTGTAATTCATCTTCAACCTCTTGATGTAAGTAAGAGAATAGCATGACTAATAAAAATATTTCACTTCTCCTAACATAGCAGTGCATAAAAGATTTCTATTTAATTTTGTTTTGTTTTCATGACATTTTGCAATTGACAGCGCTGGGGGGATTAAATAGGAAATGAATGGTAAAAAGATGAGAAGAAAATATTTACATGAGAAGCAAATGGCCTCTCCTTTGGACGCTTTGACCGCTAAACTCACTTGCAATCTCGCCTCCCCTTCTTGGATCGTCCAACATAATCACCAAATTAAGTCTAGCTCTTTCAGCCTGCACCATCGCTGGCAAGGGGACGGTGCATGGAGGCGGGGCGTGCGGGGGGGGGGGGGGCGCTTATCGAAGAAGAGGAGACAGGGCTAGGGTTAGGGTTTTGATTTGAGGAAGAAAAGACAGGGTTAGGGTTTGTTAAAGATCGGAGATGGGAATTAGGGTTTTGATTTGAGGAAAAGAAGACACAGTTAGGGTTCATTAAGATCGGACATGGGAATTAGGGTTACTGGTCGGAGAGATGGGGGCGGTTCCTCGACGAGGAAGGGGCGAGATTAGAGGCGGAGATTGATGGGGATGGAGGCGGATGCCATTAATTAGCCATTGAAGGGTCGAGATTGGATCCGGCTCCGGCGGCGGTTCCCCGGCCGACGGCGGCAAGCAAGGCAACGATGTGGTGGCGGCGATGGAGGGCTACGCATCGGAGGATTTTGGGAGCGGATCGTCTTCTAGCTGTTGCGAGCGGAAGAGAGGTTAGTTCCTTAAAGTTAGTGAAGTTGTTTTACTGTTTCCGCTGTTGCTTTGATCGAAGAGATACGTGGGAGTTAAGGTTGGTTATTTTTGGGGAGAGATCATGGGTTGAGTTAGTTATTCATTTTAATTGTTCATAATCTTAGGTTACTATTCATTTTAGCTTTTTTATTGTTCTCCTTTAGTAATAAAGAAGTAGATTATGTGAGAGAATTAATTCTTCATTAGCATTATATGAGATAATATTAAACTTGATATTCACGTATGCATTATCCACTTTTCTTATATGCATCGAAATGTCATTTTTCATAGTCTTATTGATATTATTGTTGTCAATTGAATTTATTATCGAGGTTATTTCTAGCAAAAGTTTTAACACCCATTACACTTTTATAATAGTATAATATAAGATTAATCATTATAATTATGTACAATAATTTATTAAATAAATAATTTTAAATTTTATATAATTAAAAATTCTTTATAATAAATTACAATATATTTATGAATTTTATTATGATTATAGATTATTACTATATACTAATGAATGACCAAATAATTTGAGAAAATGAAGAGGTGCATAGTTAATGAAAAGTTATGGATCATTAGTTTTATAAATAATGGTATAATTATAAGTTATAAAAAGCTGAGAGGATAAAAAGGGAAATCAAAAGTTTTGTTATTGGTATTCTCTTTTATAAGTAGTATAGATTATTATATAATGTAGCATACTAATATAATAGTAATTAGTAATTATTGTATAACATATTATATTTTTGTATAAATAAAATAATGTATTATATTAAATATTATATTATTAAAATATTATATTAAATATATTGATATTATATTATATTAATTATTATATATAGTATAGCATTCTAATATAATATAATATAATGCAATATAATAATTAATAATAGTAATTTGTAAGTATAGTACAATATATTATATTTAATATAAAGAAATAATATTTATATTATAATAATATACTAAACCAATTGGATAAGTTAATTTAGAAGTAATTAATAGATAAAATTATATTTTAATAAGGTATCACATCATCAATTATCCCACATAAATTATCAAATCAAAGGCTCAAATTATCCTATTATCCCACTTTATCCCACTTTACCCCACTCAAAATATCCCAAAGGGGTAAAATTATTCTATTGGAATAATTTTCCCACTTGGCCCCAATTTGTCCCAACCAATAACCTCCCTAAGTGTAGTTGATCAATGCACTGTCAGATTTGCGCTCTACGAGTCGTATATTGACAAGGTCACGTGCGACGTTATTCCATTAGATGTTTGTCAGGTTATACCGGGCAATCCATACTTGTGGGATAGATATATGATCTACGAAAGGCGGGCTCAGAAGTACACATTCACCAAGGATGGTGAAAAGTTCATATTTCGTTCGACGTCTCTTCCGAGGGAGGCAAACTTAGCGACGGTGACGCGAGCGAAGAGCTAGTGAATGCAAGCAAGAAGTTCGTCTCGTTGTGCATTAGACTACATGACGAGCCATCGAAAAGGAGTTGCGTGTTGGAGCAGAAGACGACTACGATGAGGCGAGGAACGAAGGAGTCATTTCCAATTGTACGTCGATATCAGGTTCCTAGCAAAGCCAGGTGGTACAGAAAGGATGGAGGAGCTCGCGAGTTTCCTCAGCCGAAGTTCTAACTTGAATGGGATTTCAAGTTCCTAAAGGGGGGCCTATGATACGTGTATATCTTTTCTTCAGAACTTAGCGATCCTCATGGGAAGTTGAGGATAGATGATTCTCATGGTAACTTGAGAATAGAGGTGTAAAATAACACAGTGGAATATAGGTTGAAGCGTGGAATGAGACGACGAATCAAAGAATCGAAGCATCCAGTTTTCAGCCCGTGAGTTGACTCATAACAGTCATGAGTCGACTCATCAGATTGAGTCGACTCATGCCTGTCATAAGTCGACTCATAAAACTCAGTCGTTTTGTCAAAAATCTCTGACCAGTCGACTCATCACTGTATGAGTCGACCCATGTGTCATGAGTCGACTCATATGTGCACATGAGTCGACTCATCGAAGGATTTTGGTTTGTTTGGGTTTATGTTTGCACGAATTCCTATGGGGTTTTGGCTTGGTTATTTACCACTTTAACATCCACGTTGTTACACATATATAAGGGATTGTTTAGGGTTTCTAATCAATCACATGTAATCAAAGAGAGATTCTAATCAAGAGAGTTTAGAGTTTAGAGAGAATTAAGAGTTTGTTCTCGATTCTATTGAGATTGTGAGAGAGGGATTGTAATCTTTTCATACTCATAATCTAGAGAGGGTATTTTCCTTCGCCACCACTGAATTGTTCTTGTGTTTGTGTCATCCTTTTCTCAACCTACCTTAAGAAAACTGACAAAAATGATGATTTTAGCTTTTCAATATGCGCGGAAGACGTAACTGTCGTGTATTGCGCGACAGTTACCACTGTCGCGCACCTCCGAGATAGTTTATGCTGTCTCGGGTATTTTGACACTAACTTCCTCGTTCGACCTTGGAATTAAGTGATCTAAGATGCATTGGAAAGATGACGAAGATATCTACAACCTTTCTCTTTTGAGCTTCTTCATATTTGGATAGTATCATAGCTTAAAATGTCTCACATTGCCGTGGTAGTAACCACTGCCGCGCACCTCCGAGACAGTTTGTGCTGTCTCGGGTATTTTAGCTCAAACTTCCTCGTCCGATATCAGAATAAGGTGACCCAAGATGCGTTGAAAATATAACAAAGAGAAATAAAACTTTTGTCTTTTGATATACTTCATATTTAGATTGTATCATGGCTTAAACTGTCGCGCATTGCCGTGGCCGTTACCACTGCCCCGCACCTCCAAGACAGTTTGTGTCGTCTCGAGTATTTTGGCTCTAACTCCCTCGTTCGATATCAGAATAAGGTGATCCAAGATGCATTGGAAATCTAATGAAGATCTCTACAACTTCTCATAGGTGAGACACTCTGTTTTCTTGCACAACACCTTCCACTGTCGTGCCTATGCGCGTCAGTGTTCCTTATCGCGGGTATTCATGTTGTTCTTCTATGTTGTTTCACTCGTTCCTTTGCTTCTTTTAGCTTTGGATGGTCCCCTCTGACTTAGATAATGATTTTAATTGTCTTCTCTTTGTCTTGAGCTATATTTGGATATATATAAGTATTTTTAGACCCCTACAGATACTCCCTCCAAAGTATCTCAGACTCATTCTTTTATAGAGGAGTGTGAGACACTTTGGATAAGATAGGTCTTACTTGTAATCCCTTCAGTACTTAGTTGAGGAGATTATGTAGAAAGACTTGTAAACAGCTTTAACTCTTGACTTCTTCATTATTTAGTCTACTCAGTGCTTTGTAGAATAACTAAAATTCTTTCGGTACTGCGTTTATCGCTTGACCGTTATCAAAATCTTGAACTGAAACTGGTGTATCAATTTGTGAATTTAGCTCTTGTTGCTGAACCGATGTTGAGCTAATTGTCTTCGTCGGAATGCATATCTGAATCGCAATTGAATCCCCCGGAATCATCCATTAACTTGGAATTTTTCCTTAGCCTTATTTTAGCGAAAATCATTGACGCATTGACCGGCGTTAACACAGTTTATCCTCGTGCGTTTACTGGAGTCTACACAGTTTAAGCTGTTAAGACATTGGAGCATGGCGGTCTTAAGTGTCGAGGTTGCAGGACCAATTGTTCAGGTTGGTTCATCAGCAGGTATGGACTTTATCCTGAGTTTGTTAGATACTCAAGTCACGAGACCAACTAATGAAGCTGGTGCGTCACTGACTATCGTATTTATAGGAATTTTAACAAACCCTCAGCCATCAATGGGTTTGATGAGCCTTTACCGACTACCGTTTGAATCGGGCTAGCATGTAGATTGTTTAAGTCTGTTCTGTATGTAATGTTGTGTTAAAAAAATAAACTCTCTTAGACTTGGTGCTATGATGTTGAATACATAGGCTTGATCGTTTTCGCGGGAACGAACCACCCGATAATGCGTATTAGGCATAGACTTGTCTCTAATAAAGGATCAAGATAAATTCCCCCATGCATCAAACATGGATTTGGAAATGTTGATGGGTTATGTCTTTTCGGTTAAAAGATGAACCCGATACAGGAGAGGAAGAATTTCATATTCTATCTCCTAGTCTCTTTTTTATTGGTAGAGATGAACCCGATACTAGAAAGGAAGAATTTTATATTCTATCTCCTGGTCTCTTTTTTTGTTAGTAGAGATGAACCCGATGTTGGAGAGAAAATTTTTTATATTCTATCTCCTGGTCTCTTTTTTGTTGGTAGAGATAAACCCGATGCCGGAGAGGAAGAATTTTATATTCTATCTCCTGCTGTAAAAGAAACTCAAAGTGGGATCTCCACGTCGAGAATCTGAAAAGACAAAACTAAGAGTGGGATCTCCACTCCGAGAATCTGAAAGATTTTGAAAACCCTAACAGTCGGAAGGTTTGATTACCTAATCTGAAGGTGAATATCTCGTTTATCGAGATAAAATTCTAACTTTGGCCCTAACTATTTAATGGTTTGACCAGGCGGGAAATTTGAAATGACCCTAACTATTTAAAGGTTTGATCATTCAATTTGTGGACCTC
This sequence comes from Asparagus kiusianus, assembly GCA_022839385.1. Classification (NCBI taxonomy): domain Eukaryota; kingdom Viridiplantae; phylum Streptophyta; class Magnoliopsida; order Asparagales; family Asparagaceae; genus Asparagus; species Asparagus kiusianus. Next base: position 32,083 of record BQKN01057753.1, on the reverse strand, counting down.
TCGTTCATGGAAAGAATCAAGAGGGGATTTTGGCTTTGGCCCTAACTGTTTAAAGGTTTGACCAAATGGGGATTTGAGACAATCCTAACTATTTAAAGGTTTGATCATTCAATTTGTGGACCTCTCGTTTATGGAAGGAATCGAGAGGGGATTTTGGCTTGGTCCTAACTGTTTAAAGGTTTGACCAAATAGGAGTTTGAGACGACCCTAACTGTTAAAAGGTTTGATCGTTCAATTTGTGGACCTCTCGTTCATGGAAGGAATCGAGAAGAGATTTTGGCTTTGGTCCTAACTGTTTAAATGTTTGACCAAATAGGAGTTTGAGACGACCCTAACTGTTAAAAGGTTTGATCGTTAAATTTGTGGACCTTTCATTCATGGAAGGAATCGGGAGTCTTCTGTTGCCTCCGAATTGTTAGACCCTAGAGGAGGGTGATTAGGGTCTTATGCTAATCTAATCCGATTTTATGCTAACTAAAACTAATTCAAATATTATTCTTGGAAGATAGATATGCAATATGATATAAGCAAGAATATGCAATATGAACAAAGAGATATATCCTAGCAAAGTGGTATATGATGAAATATATGCAAGGATATAGAAACTAATGCAAGGGTGAAATAAACATAAACTAGATAGTGGGTTAAATAAACAAAGAGCAATACACAATGACGATATAAGATATGAACATGAAATTAAGTGCGCCAATGCAATCTCAAACAAATGATATGTTCACGGAGTTCGGTCCCCACGACCTACGTCTCCGCTTCTCACCTCGAGGAGATCTCCACTATCACAATCGGGTTTTCTACGCTTACCCGAATAACGTTTACGCTTCACAATGTCGGTTTTCAACGCTCACCGATTAACGTTCACACCTCACATACAATAGGATAAAAATATAGGGATTGCTCCCCCTATCAAAATGCCATATAGAATATATGCCATAAAAGATCATGACAAATATGCGAGCAAGCAAAAAAAATATATGTTAAATATCACTCACATACAATAGGATAATGAGAACACATATAAATATATCAATATGAATAAGTGTCTCAAATGTACAAACATAAAAACAATGTATAAAATAGATTTATTAAATCACAAGAAGACATGAGAATCATGTAAAAAGTTTTCAAATGAAAACAAATCAACCAATGAAATCATAAATCACAAGTAAATCATATAAGAACATAAAACCAAATCATCACTGATTTTCAAAAATCAAGAGAGGCAATTATATCTAGCTCTTGAGCTAGTATCAACCCATATAAACATTTTAGCATCCGGTAAATAAGATTTGAGAATAAACACCCAATAAACCCGGAGGGTATATAACTACAAACCTCTCATTTAAAATTGAAACCAATAGTCATGAAAACAAAAGAATTGATCAAAGAAAAATTATTTTCACATTCAAAGATTTCAAAGCATAATTTTCAAAACTAAGAAAAAGAAAAATAAAAACATTAAAATTCTTGGTTTAAATAGATTTTGGCACTCAAGCATTCTTGGTGCCGGATTGGTTAGGGACATGACCCCTATCATTCAAGCTCAAATCCCTAGGGTTAAGAACCCTCTTGGGCGCATGTGGTGCACGGACACGGTTATAACAAAAATTACTTAAATGACCCTTCCGATTGCAATAAGTACAATGGAAAGGATGCATTTGCTTATGTTGACCAAACGGTTGTGCACGAGACTCATTTGCAAAAATAGGTTTATCTTGGAAATTATTTTGTAAACGAGAAACTCTCCTCAAATTAAAACAAAATTTGGACAAATGACCAAAACGACCATAATGATCACACTTACACTTCTGTGGTCTTTTAAAATTATTTGGCTAAAGTGAAATCTTTTTCAAATCAAAGTAAAACTTTGCCAAATATCCAAATCGACCACATAGATCACATTTAAACACATGTGCATGTTTATGATGAGCATGATGAGTTTGTGCATGTACAGGTGCATGTGATGAAGAAGCCTTATGAGATGCACAAGAAGCATTAGTCTTAGAAGATTTATGTGCATCATAGCAAAATTTAGCAATGTGGTCTTTACGATCGCAAATTGAACATTTGTAAATTTTGTTATAAATATGTGCATAGTGAGTGTTGGATTTGAAAGAATTAACACGAGACTTTGCACATAAGTCCATAAGTTTCTTATTATTAACAATACATGTTTTAAGAGTTGAATCTAAAGATGAAATACGATTTTTAACAATATTCAACTCATCATTTGACACATATGCATTTTTATTAGAAGTAGAACATAAATAGTCATTTATAAAAGAAGCAGTATCATTTTTTATGTTCTTTACTTCTAACATGGTATTATTTTTGTCATGAGTCAAGTTAGCAATATTCAATTTCAAATTATTATTTTCTAAATTTAATATATCATTGTTTTCTTAAAGAGCAATACTTTCTTGAGAAATGATATCAAATTTGGAAGCTGACTTCTCATGATCGGATTTTAAATCTTCATGCTTGCTTTGCAAATCAATAAAATTTTTATGCAATATGTTATAGGCATGCAATAATTTTTTAATAGCACAAGCAAGTTCATCACTAGATAAATCATTAGTGGTTTCGAACTCGCAAACCTCACTAGGGCTATCGCCTAGTGGCCATGTGCATGATGCTCCATATAAACTTGAAACCGGATCCTCCAAAGCTTGTCGGATCGCCTCCAAGTCCCCTTGATGTGCTTCAATAAATTTCCATAAGGTGTAAGCACTATCAAAATGAACAAACTTGTTAGAGAGAGATGAGTTAAAATAATTAAGCAAATATTCTAACAAAATATTGTTCATAGCAATCATTCTATGATCATCTTTACTCCACTTGGATTTCTCCAAAGTGGGTACAATATAAGCACAATCTATAATTTTCCATAATTCAAAATGTTTAGAATAAACAAAAAGTTTGAATCTAACACTCCATTAGGCATAGGGAAAATTATCCAAACGAGGAGCAACATTAGTAGCATAACCTAAACAAGGTGTACCGTGCATATCCATAATGTATATATATGCAAGTAATGCAAAAATTAAAAATTGGATTAGCACAAAAAGATAACTTGGATCTTTAACTCAAGACGATTAGACCTTAAATCAAAGAACACCAAGCTCTGATACTAATTGTTAGATCCGAGAGGGGGGGTGATTAGGGTCTTATGCTAATCTAATCTGATTTTATGCTAATTAAAACTAATTCAAATATTATTCTTGCAAGATAGATATACAATATGATATGAGTAAGAATATGCAATATGAACAAAGAGATATATCCTAGCAAAGAGGTATATGATGAAATATATGCAAGGATATAGAAACTAATGCAAGGGTGAAATAAGCATAAACTAGATAGTGGGTTAAATAAACAAAGAGCAATACACAATGACGATATAAGATATGAACATGAAAATAAGTGCGCCAATGCAATCTCAAACAAATAATATGTTCACGGAGTTCGGTCCCCACGACCTACGTCTTCGCTCCTCACCTCGAGGAGATCTCCACTATCATAACCGGGTTTTCTACGCTTACCCGAATAACGTTTACGCTTCACAATGTCGGTTTTTAACGCTCACCGGTTAACGTTCACACCTCACACTCTCACTCGGTTTTCTAGCTCACCGAAAACTTTACAACAACACACTCAGTTTTCTAGCTCACTGAAAACCTTACAAGCTCATAATATAACAAAAGTTGTTCTCTACAATGGATGAGAACTCAATTAAGCACAACTCAATGTTACAATCCCACAACCCAAATTATACTATGAATATAAATACAATAAGCTCAAGTGGGTGTGTGTAAATAATGAGTGAAATCAAATCTAAACTCAATATAAAACTAGCTTTAATAAAATGATAATCAAACAAATAGATACAAAGCTAAAAATAGAGTTTAGAAAACTTCTCAATAGATCAAGAGATAGAGGGAGAATAGTTGGATGCTCAAACTCCAATAGATGATCTCCTCAAGCTCTTGTAGAATTGATTTTACAAACTCAAACTCTCAAATGCTTAAAAGCTTTTTAAACAAACACTAAACAAAACTTAAACCCTTGTTAAAACTTTGTTAAAACATTTTCTTGGGGTCTCATGGAAGATGAGATCAATGGGGTATTTATACCCACTCAAAACTTTAGCAAAAACCCAATCAAAATGACCAAAAAACCCAAGAGAAAACAGCTCAGAAACTAGCCGTTGGAACCCAACGGTCAGATCGGCGGTCGACCGCGACGGTCGACCGTGAGCAACAAAATAACTAAACTACAGCTCAAAACAACAGACGGTCGACCATGGCGGTCGATCGTGAAATTCTCTGGACTGCATACAGTCGACCGCCACGGTCGACCGCGAGCTATCTAAACATATATTGAGTCTCTAGACTCAAGGCGGTCGACCGTGGCGGTCGACCGCAAACTGATATATGAAACAGGTTTGAAAAATTATTTTTCTGATTTTGAAACCCTGTTTAAAATATCATATAAATTCAAAAAAAATGTATAACTTTAGGAAATGATTGTAGACATGATAATAAACATGCTACAAAAACTGGTTTTCAAAAAGGACTTCCCAAATGAAAAATATCATTATTTTGCAAAATAGTCCAAAACATGAAAATGTAAACATATGAGTTTTAAGATTTTAGCTTAACCATGTTTTGAAACAATACAAAATTATTTTATAGACTTGAAGAAAGATATAAACTATTGTTATGAAGTCTATAAACAATGAATATAGTATTTTCACAAATACAATAGAATATGAAACATATGAGTATGTATATTCATATATATATTTGTTTCATATCTATGAAATTAAACCAAAACAACATATCCACATAGAAACAAACATTTATGAATATAAATATTTATTTATATGCTTGTAAAAA
>BQKN01057753.1:903-22170 GCA_022839385.1 Asparagus kiusianus | reverse complement strand
GCTAGGATAACTTGTTAATTAGTTTTAATTAGCATAAAATCGGATTAGATTAGCATAAGATCCTAATCACCCCCCTCTAGGGTCTAACATTAACAACTTGACAATATAGTAGAAGGTTTGCAAAAATTTGTCTCATTTGTCGGCCTGATGCACTATACGATGCTTCAGTCAACACATATTGACATTCCATATCATCTTCTAGCAATCGCAGAGTTGTACATGTTTCTCTAAATGTATCATAAAGAATGTCATCATGCCAAAGAATATCCTGAAAACATGTAGGGCCTCGGACAGTGTTCAGCGTAGATAAAACCTCTCACCTGTTGTAGGATGTGCTTAAACTACTCTGCCTATACTTTGTCCCTTCTCTCGAATCTTCCATTTTCTTTCATTTGTTTTCCATACAAATTTTGATGGGAATTCAGCATATGTTAGTTTCCTTGCTTCCGGGTATAATTTATTTGCTTTCATCTATTCCATGAACTTGGTTTGATTATCTTTAATATTATTTATAATTTGTCTCAAGTCATCAGTGTCTTTGTAAATGATGGGTTGTTGTTCAGGCAGATGAAATGGAAGACTTTCCATTATAGGAAATCTATGATGAATGTCAAATCCATAAATTCTCCATATGGCCTTTGGTGTAGATAAATATCTACAATTCAAATAGTATTGTATCTCATTTATAGGCAGTGAATTCTTCAATGTATTTGCATCTATCTTTGATGATTGAAGTGATATGGAAGCATGATAAGGTACTTTAGTTATATATTTAAATAGATATTTGATCGATCGGCCTTGGTTACACCATTCAACATTAATGTGTGCTTGATACTTGACTAACAACTTGCGATTATAAGGCACAACATAACCGTTGTCTAATTTTTTTCCCATTTTTCAGCACTCATATATCATCATTTGCTCTTATCCGATATATTACAAAACCATTTTCTTCTATAAATGTTTCACTTATATACTTTTTTGGAAAGTGCTTAGTACACTTCTAATCTTGCATGCATGGAGCCGATGTAGCTGCTTTACCACAGGGACTATGTATCATAAACTGACTTACTGCATCATATCCCGATGGATCAATTTTTTTATTAGGTATTTCTACGCTGATAATCTTATCAATCGAAGAAGGTGTTGGATACTTATTTTTAACATCTAGCCATAATAATATGTGAGCATGTGGAAGTCCTCTTTTTTGAAATTCTATTATATACATCACTGAATGAAATACGTTGAAGAAAAAAAATTCTTATTAGACCGTACATGTGTTACAAATTCATTACATCATAATTATAAACAAATTAGCTTGTTTTGATTATAGTCTTAGAAAATAGTGTTCAAGTATGTGGTCATAATTTTATTAGTTATAAAATTGGTTTGTATAGCTAAACATTTGTAAATGTATAAATGTGATTTGTTGATATGGGTGTATCATCTCTTCGAAACTTAGCGATCCTCATTGGAGCTTGAGGATAGATGATTCTCATAATAGCATGAGAATAGGGGTGTAAAACAGTATAGGAACGTAGGAGGAAGCGTGGAACAATATGACGAGCAGCAGATTCGAAGAATCCAGTTTTCAGCTCGTGAGTCGACTCATACATGTACATGAGTCGACTCATCAGGTTGAGTCGACTCATGACTGTCATGAGTCGACTCACGAAATCAAGCCCTGTTAGTAAAAGTCTCTAACCAGTCGACTCATCAGTTATGAGTCGACTCATATAAGGTCATGAGTCGACTCATCTCAGTCATGAGTTGACTCATCGACAGTTTCCTGATTCGTTTGGGTTTCTGTTCACACGAATTCCTGTTGGGGTTTGGTCTGGTAATTTACCAAATTGTCATCCACGTTTGTACACCTATATAAAGAGAGATTAGGGATTAGAGAGAATTGAGAGTTTGTTCTCGATTCTAGTGAGATTGTGAGAGGGATTGTAATCTTTTCATACTCATAATCTAGAGAAGGTAATTTCCTTCGCCATATACTGAAATGTGCTTGTGTTTCTGTCATCCTCTTCTCAACCCACCTTTAATAATTTCGCGATTAAAGGTGCTCGCACGACAACTCATATCAAGTTGGTACAGAGCAATCATATCCGATGAGGGGGGTACCCTGTGTATGGTCCTTACTCAATCGCAATACAAAAAGCTAGGCGAGGTCCTTATTTCCTTGGAAGAAGTCCAGAAGATAAGGAAGGAGAAGATGTCTGAAACAGATAATTCAGTGAGGATTGATGCATCAGAGAAGCAGATCGAGACGATAGGGTCGACGCTCACAAAACTCATTGGTCTCATCCAAGGAGGGAACGAAAAGGGGGAATCTTCTTCTAAGTCTAAGAAGAAACCTATCGAGTCCGGTGGAGAGAGCGAGCTTTCAGGCTCCGACGAGGAGGACGAGACCGTTAAGGCTGCGTTACATCAAGAGGCTAAGAATTCTTACCAGAACCTGAGGATTGACTTCAAGGTGGAGATTCATATTTATGATGGGAGTGTTGACGTCGAGAGGCTTGATGATTGGATCGAGCGGATAGAGACGTATTTTACTCTTTATGGCTATTCATCAAAAGAGAAGATTGTGTTCGCGACTTTGAAGCTTTCAGGGCATACATTGACGTGGTGGAAATCCTACTGCAAGCAGGAGAAGAATACGGTGTCGTGGAACAAGTTCAAGGAGTTACTGAGGAAGCAGTTCTACCCGGTGGGATTCCTTGAAGAGCGTTGGTACAAGTGGTACGGCTTGCACCAAAGGTTCAATCAGACCGTTCAAGAGTACACGACGGAGTTCCAGTAGCAGGCGATGGTTCTAAACATTGCAACAGATGAGTACTCCATATTCATGAAGTACATGGTGGGGCTGAATGATTACATCCGAAAGGAGATGAAGCTATTCACGGTGGAATCAATTGCAGAGTTGAGCGTGAAGGCTATTGCCCTTGAGGGTAAGCAAAAGAAGGGCAACGAGGCAAAATAAGATGCAAAGCAAACGCGTGGTGAGTCTAGTGGTTCTCAATCTAAGGAGGAGAAGAAGAAGGGTGATCCAGGGAAAGCAGGGCTGATTTGTGGTCACTGTAAGAAGACAGGGCACGAAGCTGATCGATGCTGGGAGAAGTATCCTCATCTAAAGCCAAGTGGGTTGAAGAGGAAGGAGGAGAAAAAGGCATACGTGATAGCACAGGGTCCGAAGGAGGTTCCTGGGATGACAGAGCCCAATAACAATCTCAATCTTATGGCGGGGAAACAGGCCACGAAAGAGGACGAAGACCCGAGGGAGCAGCTCTTTGTGCTCAAGTTGCAAGTGAAGACCAGTTTGGTTGATACCATTGTTGATTCGAGCAGCGAGAAGAACTTGATATCCGAGGCATTGGTTCAGAAGCTGGGTCTGAAGACAGTCAAGCATCCGAAGCCCTATCCGTTGGGGTGGATTCAGAAGGAGACGGGATTGAGTGTAGTTGATCAATGCACTGTCAGATTTGCGCTCCACGAGTCGTATATTGACGAGGTCACATGCGATGTCGTTCCATTAGATGTTTGTCAGATTATACTGGACAATCCGTACTTATGGGATAGATATACGATCTACGAGAGGCGGGCTCAGAAGTATACCTTCACCAAAGGTGGTGAAAAGTTCATATTTCGTTCGGCATATCTTCCGAGGGAGACAAGCTTGGGGACGATGACACGAGCGAAGAGGCTAGTGAATGCAAGCAAGAAGTTTATCTTGCTGTGCATTAGACTTCTAGAAGAGCCATCGACAAAGGATTGCAACTTAGGGCGAACGATGACTACGACGAGACGCGGGACGAATGAGTTGTTTTTGATCGGACGTCGAGACCGGATTCCTAGCAAGGCCAGATGGTGCAGAAATGATGGAGGAGCTCGAGAGTTTCCTCAGCAAAAATTCTAACTTGAACGGGACTTCAAGTTCTTAAAGAGGGGACCCATGATACAGGTGTATCTTCTCTTCGAAACTTAGCGATCCTCATGGGAGCTTGAGGATAGATGATTCTCATAATAGCATGAGAATAGGGGTGTAAAACAGTATAGTGGAACGCAGGAGGAAGCGTGGAACGAGACGACGAGCAGCAGATTCGAAGAATCCAGTTTTCAGCTCGTGAGTCGACTCATACATGTACATGTGTCGACTCATCAAGTTGAGTCGACTCATGACTATCATGAGTCGACTCACGAAATGAAGTCCTGTTAGCAAAAGTCTCTGACCAGTCGACTCATCAGTTATGAGTCGACTCATATGAGGTCATGAGTCGACTCATCTCAGTCATGAGTCGACTCATCGATAGTTTCCTGATTCGTTTGGGTTTCTGTTCACACGAATTCCTGTTGGGGTTTGTCCTGGTTATTTATCAAATTGCCATCCACATTTGTACACCTATATAAAGAGAGATTAGGGTTTAGAGAGAATTGAGAGTTTGTTCTCGATTCTAGTGAGATTGTGAGAGAGAGATTGTAATCTTTTCATACTCATAATCTAGAGAAGGTAATTTCCTTCGCCATATACTGAATTGTGCTTGTGTTTCTATCATCCTCTTCTCAACCCACCTTTGATAATTCCGCGATCAAATGTACTCGCACGACAACTCGTATCATTTGTAGATTACACAACTACACAAAAGATAATAATGTTATAATAATAGTAAATATTGTTATTTTCTAAGAAAGTTTTCCTCCGTAAATATTCTCAAATGTCCAAGAACTGTAAAGATTTTAGGGTGTTATAAATTAAATGAGACATGAGCACATAATAAAGCTTGTATTAATAATAGAAAAAATAATAGGTTTACTTATATTATGAATAATCATAACAAAGTTTATTTAATAATCCTTTAATTGAACACTAACCTGCTTGACTTTTACCAAAATGCTTATTTTTTTTGTAAATCCTCCATGAGATGGTCCAACTTCATCTTGAATACTCTCGCCACAATATCAGGTCTTTCTTCTACTCTCTGACCACCAATTTCATCTTAGCATGCTTTTATCTCCTTTCACTTTGGATTTGATGTAAAAGTGATAAACAAATCAGGATTTCCTAGAACACGACAAAGAGCAATGGCATCTTGATAGTTTTGGGTCATGTATCGTGGACCTCCGGTGAAAGATGAAGGTAAAATAATTCTCTGTCCAACTTGTGAACCTTCTATATCTCCTCTGAACACTGCATCCTTCAATCCACAATATAGCTCTGCTCTTATTTTGCTCTGATTCCTTTTTACCCAGTGAAGTCTATCCTCTTCTATGCATGTTGCAATGTTTACAATGTAAGTTTGAAATAATTTTCCTGATCTTATCAAATGCATGGCCTTCATTCAAGCGTTGTTGTATTCTAAAAGCTACATATTCCATCATTGTTACGTCTTTTCTCTTTTTACAACTAGTCTCTCCTATTTGTATCAACTTTACACCAAATCTATAACCATTTTTCCATAAGGAAAAAGTAAAGGGTATTGCAATTCCATAAAACTTGGATGTAAATCACTAATCCTTATTAATCCCAGACCTCTATCATCAATGATAATATCTCAATTGCTAACGTTTCTTCCACTACAAGAAATTACATCTTTAACGAAGGGATTTCCCTTCGTTAAAGAGCTGAAAACCTTCATTATTGTATGCTAACGACGGGGGAAAAATCCCTTCGTCACCCATCATTGAAGCCCTCTTCGCTAAAGGGTCACGAAGGGATATACTACCCGTCGTTATAGAGTCTACAACGACGGAACATATTAACATCATTAATATTTACGACAGTAATTATCACCGTCATTACCATCAGTGATGGGGATATTTTCCCATCGTTACCATCAGTGACGGGATATTTTCTCGTCGTTACCATTAGTTACGGGGATATTTTCCCGTTGTTATCATTAGTTACGGGGATATTTTCCCATCGTTGTAGACTAATTAATAACGGTTGGATGTCGTCGTTAAAGTCCTCATAATGGGTAAATTGTAACCCATCAATGACGGTGCTTTCCCTTCATTGATGAACAAAATACGATTTATAAAACCGTCATTGTACACTACAAATTTCTAATATACATTAATAATAATTTTTCCATTCATAGGTAACTATCATATTATTCTCAACCTGTCACTAAGATTCATAACAAAAATATATTAAAAATACCCAATAATGAATAAGAGGGAAAATAAAAATTCCATTCATTAATAACATCAATAAATAAAATTCCACCATCCTCAAATATTCAATACTAATAATAAGATTTTTATCCTAATTGTTCCAAATAAAAATACATGAAACTATCTAAAACAAATTAAAATAAAAGTTTAGGGAAGACACATTCTTTCATCTCTAATCATCGTCAAAAGAAGACTCGAGCTACCCCCTCCTAATCTTGCATGGATAGCCTAAAATTTTTAAAAAAACACATAATTAAGAAATATTAATTAAGCAAATATTATCTTATTAAGTAAAAATCACGTTTTTTTAGTGTACGTAGTCAATCATAAAAGTATATAAGAGATTTTATAAAAAATAATTACCTAGTCATGCACACGTTCTCGAGTTTGAGTCAATGTATGTGATTGCCTAAAAAAAAGTTCTTGCATAGCTTTCACTTGTGACTCCAACTCAGACATCCTTTGTTGTTATTGCTCCTGCTCATCTAAGCATTGTTGAAGTATCTGGTTCTTTCTCTTTTCTTCTATAACTCGTGCTTTCAGATCAGATCGACTAGGGAGTGGTCCTATCAAATCTTTCAAAGTAGTCCTGCCACCAAATACAGTGATGTGACCATGAGATTGTTTCCCCCATATTTTCTCAACTATCTCAATGTCAGAAAGTGAAGGGTTTGCTTGTTTGACTTGAACAATTTCATCCTATAAAAATTAAATTCATATGTTACTACTATATAATGCATCATTATCAAACTAAAACACATATTCTACTTACATATTTATCTTGATCCCCAGTATTTAGTGTTTCATTAGCTTTCTTTCGAGTTTCATGAAACATTTTTGCCACATCAGGTGGATTTCCTGACTTGTCATCCTTATTCAAATATTAAATAAAAATAAGTACAACATCAAACTAAAAAACAAAGTAGTTTTAAATAAATAGGAAACTAGTTTTGAATGTATACCAATTCCCACGGAATTTGTCTAAAGGGTTTGCTGCCCGTGTGGTGGAGCATCTTTCTTTTGCCTCTGTTAAGTGTATTTTGTTGGCTTGCTTTCTATACATTAAGAATAAAAGATAATTTCAACAATCCAACAATATACATGGAACAAAATTAATAAAATTAGGAGATTAATACCTGAAATTTTAAAGAAAAATAATGTTCATTAACTAGCCAATCTCAGTCATCAACACTCACTTCTGTAGGTTTATTTCTAAGTGCAACTTGCAATGAATTTTCTTTCACATATTTCCTGTGCATGTCACCACGCCACTTATTCCACAAATCGCGCAAGTGTCTCATTATTGACTCTCCCTTTTGCTCCATGTCCTCAGCATCAAATTTATCCTATATCAAATTTGAATCAAAATTTAATTTATAAGAATAAAAAACCAATTACAAAAAATTAATTTTCAATGTACCTTAATAGATGCCCACATATGATCTTTATTTTATTGTGGTATTTTGGCCTAATTATCAATAGCTACTGGGCAAATATTACTATCACGAATAATAATTCCAAGATATCGTGAAAATTCTGGTTCAATAGGTCTATTCTAATAAAAAGTAATGATTTTTTCTCCCCATATGACAAATTATTCAACTTTAGACACTTATTACTACCACGATGTGGATTTTTCTTCTTTTGAGAATTATCAGCTACATACATCATATCATATGTTAGAAACAAGATATAGTTTAAAAAATTAATAAAAACATTCCTTCTTGTAATTAATAAAGAATATACCTTCTTGTCTAGATTTATTTAGTATTGCATCATCACTTTGCACTTGATGATTATTTGATTCTACAAAAATTGAGCAATTATTAATCCAATCATAAAAAATAAATTGAAAGATAAAAAATACTAATAAATTTTAAGTCACATCAACATGCAAATTCATCATTCTCTTCATTGTTAGTATTTGCACTTCTCCTGCGATTTTGTCCAAAGTTTTCCTCTTCAAAGTTTTCTAAATCAACGCTAAAATTTGCACCCATATTTTGATCTTGTATAGGATTTTGAATATTCAAGTTCTTGTCATGACAAGTACAGAGTTGTTCCCTTCTTAATGAATTTTCTACAAGTGCTTGAAGTCGCTTCGTAATTAATGACCTGGGTGCTAGAAATTGTGCCATTTTACTTTTGGAAGTAACTTCTTGAGTTTTCATTTTCCTGCTATGAAAAGAAATTTAAGTTTACGCACTATGTCTGAAACAAATATCAAAAGAGAAATGAATAAAAGAAGAAGATATCACGAAGGACAAGCATAATAATAAATACATAGTGCACTAATGTAGAAGCACTTACTGCAATGTCAAAGCCACATTCAAAATAGGAAGAAAAAAAACATCATATGTCTTAAAAAGGAATAGTTATAGTAAGATACAACTTAAAATTTATCTCAATAATACAATATCATTTGAGTTTCATTCTTTAATGAAAGCGTTCTAATCCTCTACTTGAGTCTTTTTCCTCTTTTTTAAAGTTGAGACCGAAATTACAATAATTGGATCAATATTGCTCCTTCTCAAATTGATATCATCATCTACCAATGATGTGGATGCAATAGCCTGAGCATCAAATGATTCATCTTGCAAATAAACTTCAACTCCATCGTCTGTTATCTCACGTTCATCAAGGTAGCGGGTGGTGGCAGCACCCAATGCCCGCCCACTATGTCTAAAAATAGATAGTTGTGCTTCATGACATTCTCTATTGTCATCTTCATAATTTCTTTCAAGGCGATTAAACTTTGTCTCGAAGCCTTTTAGATACCTTGAGCAAAGTGTCATACATTCATCTGCTATATATCCTTCAGCAATTGACCCTTTTGGACGTGTTATATTTCTGATATATGACTTATAAGTATAAAATTGACGCTCCACTGGGTACATCCATTGAAATCGAACAGGCCCTCCAAGTATGGCTTCAGATGCTAAATGAACTACTAAATGCAGCATAATATCAAAAATTGAAGGTGGAAAAATCTTCTCAAACATACATAACGTAAGTGGAATCTGCTCATCAATTTGCTTTAGTTCATCCACCCTTAATGTCTTGGCACATAATATAGTGAAGAATATGGAAAGTTCAATAATTGGTTCACACACTTTTGCAGGAAGAAGGCCACGAATTGATACAGGAATCAAGCGCTGCAAAAGAACGTGACAGTCATGACTCTTTAACCCCAAAATCTTACGCTCTTTAAGGTTTACACATTGAGAAATATTGGATGAAAATCCATCTGGAACTTTTAACTCCTTTATAAATCGACAAAATTTGCTTTGCTCTTCTTGGGATAAAGTATAACAAGCTGCTAACATCAAAAGTTTATCTCCTCTCTGGATTGGATGTAACTCCGGTTTTAAACTCATTGCTTATAAATCGAGACGGGCTTTGATATTATCCTTTGTCTTTCCTTTAATGTTCATGATTGTTCCCAGCAGACTATCACAAATATTCTTCTTAATATGCATGCCATCTAAATTATGTCGTAATAAGAGAGTCCTTCAATATGGCAAATCAAAAAAAAATACTTTTTTATTCCAATTATCTCCCCGTCTTTCGAATGATATTTTAATTTTCTTCTCTGGATGATTGGTCAAGGTGATCCCTATAAGATCTTCCACCTGCTTAAGGATGTCATCTCCGATCAGCTTCGGCACTACATACCCTCTCTCCCTAGTGCCATCAAATGATTCTTATCATTTCTCCAACTGTGATTTTCATCAAGATAGCGACGATGCCCCATATAGCTCTGCTTGCCTCCATATTTTAACCTGATAGAGTGAGTGTGCTTATTACAACAAGGACATGCTAATTTCCCCTTAGTGCTCCATCTAGATAAATTTGCATAAGTAAAAAAACATTAATAGTCCAAATTAGTGCTGCACGTAAAATAAAATTCTGTCTCAGAGATATATCATATGTTCGAACGGCTGAGGCCCACAACTCCTTTAGTTCTTCTATCAATAGTTGTAAGTAGGTGTCAATAGCATCTCTAGGACCAGTTGTACCAGGAACGAGCATAGATAAAATAAAATTGGATTGCTTCATGCACATCCATGGTGGTAAGTTATATGGTACAAGTAAAACAGGCCATATGCTATAAGAAACTTTTGAATTTGTGAAAGGCTGGAAACCATCACTTGCAAGACCGAGCCTAACATTTCGAGGCTCTTCGGCAAAGCTTTCATGTAGCTCATTAAAGTTTTTCCAAGCCTCAGAGTCAGCTGGATGTCTCATCACTCCGTCCTCAACTTGTCTTTCATGGTGCCATCTCATATCAGAAGCTGTCTTCGAATACATGTAGAGCCTTTACAATCATGGCTTAAGAGGAAAATATCGCAATATATTTTGTGGTATTTTTTTACCATTTGCCTTTTGCTTGATCTTTTTTCCATATTTATCAAGTTTCCATCTAGAAGCACCACATCTCTGACACGTATCAACACCTTCTTCACTTTTCCAAAACAGCATGCAAGAGAATGGACACGAATCAATTTTTTCATATGATAGGCCAAGGTCTCGGATTAATTTTTTAGCCTCGTCATACGAATTAGGTAGTGTTGATTCCCCTGGCAATAGCTCCTCATTCAAAAACTGGAGTAACATTGAGAATGATTTATTACTCCACCTATTTAGGCTCTTTATGTGAAGTAGTTTCACTAAAGCAGATAACTTTGAACATTTAGAACCTTCATACAAAGGTTTCTCGGAGTCACCTAAAAGTCTGTAGAATTGTTTTGCATGTCCATCTGGTTCGTGCTCAAGAATATCCTGACTCGACGTGGCATCAGGTGCAACAACGCCAGTTGAATTATGAAATAAATCTCTAATCATTTCTTGCATTTCATCGTCACTCTGGCTTTCTTCTGTCATTTCTTCTTGTTCTTCATCAAACTCTGATATGGACTTACCCTATCTTTCACCGTGATGACACCAAAATCTGTAGTTTTTAATAATTCCGTGAACAATCAAGTGGGTCTTTACCGACTCATGATTACCAGACTTCACATTGCTGTATTTAACATATGGACATCGAATTTCAAAGTTGTCATTCTTTTGATTGAAACTATTAAACAGCTTCTCATATGCATAGTCTAAAAACTTATTAACCCCTTCTACATATTTTAGATTAAGTCTATCATCATCTACTAGGTCCATCCAATCTTTATTCGGTGTCTTTTCCAAGTAATGTAATAATGCTGGATATTCGACTCTATAAAACAAAAAAAAATATAATTAGTTTATAATTAGATTGTGGTTTAATAAATATCGATTATATTTTATTTGTACACACAAGCATTGTATATATTGCAAATATCCCCTCCAAAGCATCATTTTACTAATTTTCCCTCTAAATTGTCTTTTCCATTTAAGCTTATGTCTCAATTTGTATTTTATAGGTATCAAAAATTAATTTTAGATTTATTTCTTTGAATAATATAGATACATTGTGTAATCAGATACACATGGAATCTCTGAAATCAGTCTTTACTTATCATGTATAATACAATATATATATATATATATATATATATATATATATATATATATATATATTACTTTATATATGTAGATTTCAAAGTTTTAAAGCATTAATATCAAAAGCAGGGAGAAAATCTTTGTGAGATAGGCTATAATCAAAATAAAGAGGATCAGTGATGAAAGTTAAAAATATGACTCCACACAGAGGAGTGGATATTGTGTTGTTACTCTGTCCTTACTGCAAAAATAACAAATATTAGTCGTACTTTGAATTACTTCAACATGCTAATGAGGCTATGAAGAGACAAAGCAACCTAGATGACGATCAGCAATCTGGCCACGCAAGACTAAAGAACTTCATTGTAGAATAGCTACAAATATTAAGAAATGTTTTACTATATCATATTTTTCAACTATCTATGTTTCTATGTTTAATTATGGAATGTAATTATGTGATGAAATGCGCAAACTTGGTTATATATAATAGTAGATATCGGACTAATATACTATAATGTATTAAGATCATTAGTACATTAAAATATTAATATATTGAACATAATGACTAATATACTATAATGTATTATGATCATTAGTACATTAAAATATTAATATATTGAACATAATATCTTACGCACTTGAAACTATTTTCATAAATAATATTAATATATTAATATTACATAAATTACTAGCATATGAAACTATTTGCATAAACTATAAGATATTTTTAGATAAAATTTCACGTGACGAACCGCAAAAATAAGATAGGAAAAAATTATGTGCAAAAAAATATTTTAAGGAGACTGAGCATGGGATGAATACTAGTATCTTATAATACAATAATTAACACCTAATATATAGGGTCCTTTATGGTAAAATTGTAAAGTCGACTAAACTATAGGGACTTAAGTGCAATTATACCTCACAAAAGATCGGGGCTCAGGGGCAGCGACCAAGGGCAGCAATGGAGATCTGGCGATGCTAGGGAGACGCCGACGACGGGGCGATGTTAGGGCAGGCACTAAGCGACATTGGGCGGCGCTATGGCGACGAGGCCGCTGGGTCGGCACTAAGCAGCAGTAGGTGGAATAGAATAGCGATGTTGTTGGCAGAGGCAGCATAGGCATGCTGGCGCAAAGGCGCTGGCAGCGGCGACGCTGGCGCTGGGTAGCGACGACACTGGCGCAGGGAAGAGGCGACACTGGCACAGGGAAGAGGCAGCGCTGGCACGGAGGCGCTGGCGCTGGGTAACGACGACACTAGCGCTGGGACAGGGAAGAGACGGCTCAGGCATAGCGGCCCTGGCACTAGGCAGTGGCGGTTCTGGCACTGGATAGCGACGGTGCTAGCGCTGGGCAGAGGTGGTGCTGGTGCGGGGAATTAAGAGAGGCGATTGTATTTCGATTGTATTTCAACATGAACAATTAACGGAAAATTAATTAGGGTTTAGCTTAATTTATATTTGTGCTTATCGGGCTGTTTTGGTTTCGGTGCTTTATATTAATTTTGGTTAGTTGGTTGTTTAGGTTAGTGGCCTGTTATGATTAGGATTAGAAGTTATTAATGAAGGTAATAGACTCCTTCGCCTTTTAGGAGGCCCAATAACGACGGTATTAGAACCAAACTAACAAAGGGACTAGAAAACCGTTATCCTGTCTCCTATCATTACTCTAATAATTGTGATAACTCGATGAAGGGCTTTAAAACCGTCGTTATTTTACACACATTAATGACAGTTAACTGGTCCCTTCACTAATTTTGGTGGTTAAATACCGGATTTTTTGTAGTGTTCAATGTCACCTACTATCAAACCGGCTATTTCTGAAGAGTTTGGCATATTTTGTAATAGACCATCTCCACTCCTTGAAGCTTTCATTACCATTTTCACTAGAACTAAATCAGCTTCATCAATTCGGTCATGTACCATTCGTGTACTTTTAACCAATTCATTATAAGTATCTATTGCTAGAAGTCCATGCACAATTTGAGTTTTCAATTGTTCTGAACCGTTAACAGCTTCCATTCGATTTGTAATCTCGTTGTCTGTATCATAAATATACAACTGTAGGAATTTTGAACTATTTCCAGGAATGGGTTTGAGTGATCCGATCTTGTGATGATTCTATCCATTTAAACGAAAACAGTATAGGCCTCGGCCATTGCTTACTGTATTATCAATTTTTCATCCACTCGAGGTAAAAGCAAACATATCATTATATGATCTAATATATTCTTTATAATATGTACTCGTTCGACCTCCTGATGGTGATAATAGTTCTTTAAGTAAATTTGGTGGTTGTTCAAGCAATGGAAACTTCACTGTTCCTTTGCGACAACATAAAGAAAAAGTGGGATTTTTAGAAAATCTGGATTTTTGAGCTCTCTCTTCATACCATAGCATTACATGACAATTCTTGTAAGTCCAATTGGGAGAACCAAAGTCAAGAATATCGTCATTGTCCCCTGCATGCAAAATTATGTCTAAGTGAATTGCATGTTAACAACAATGCATTAATTTTAGTTAAATGAGTTTATACACTATACCCTTGGTCTTCTTTGTGATCCTTGTTTGTACAGAGCAACTATTTCCATTGTTGAGATCATTATTTTTTCTCTTATTTCTGAATGTATATGTAGACTATGGAACTATAGGACATAGCTAGTCCACATGATCAAATGCACTGATTAATTTATGATTTTCCTACCTTCTTCTTTGTCTTTGTAGGCGTCAAAAATTGCCTATAGGTCCCCGTACGCGGCTCAAGACAGAGAGGAGATGATGAACGTTGCTATTCGAGTCACAGAATCTTATTTAATGACGACAAATGCACGAAGTGAGTCAACGAGCCATATGAAGCAACGGAACTTTGGAATAACGGGAACAAGAGCTGATCGGGAGCCCCGCATCGTTTACGAAAGGCGGAGCACCCCTCATGTCCTATTTACTCCACATATGATCCAATCATTTGAGCCTATAGATCTCCTTATCAGCTTTCCAACGCATCTTGAACCACGTAATTCCAAGTCCGGACGACGAATTTATGGTGGAAACAAACTCGACACGTCAAAACCAAAAAAAGCCAAACCAAGACACCCCGTGGTGTCTTGGCTTGGCCAAGACACTTATAAGTGTCTCGGCCAAGCCAAGACACTTCCAAGTGTCTGCAACACGAAAATGCTGATTTTGGTTGTTTCGGTAGTTTTTTTGATCGTTAACCGCCTGGATTTGCTCCAACTGATTTGATAATATGGTTAAATGATTTTAACTAAAGATAAGAGGGAATCAACCATTCTTATCCGAACACAGGGCTCTTGAAGGCTATAACTACAGCATCAGGGCCTTCATTTTTTTAGATCTGGAATTCTCGAGCGTTGGTGAAGCCCTACCGAATTGAGGATTGAAGAGCCATGAATTTCATAGAGGAGGAGACTTCAGTGGATTCTTTGGCATAAAGAAGAGGAGTTCGTTAGATCTGCAGCCCGGTTCGTCCCTTAAGATTACCCCGTTGCGATGATCTTAAGAAGAGCAATTATCTCGCTGTTGCCGAGATAAACGCTTCGGTTTCTTGATTTCTTCGCGAATCAACGAAGCTCCGAATTTGATATGATCATTTTGTGGTCCACGGATATCAACGTCCTCGTCATAGGCCAAGAACCCACGCAAGCAGAAAACCGATAAACGATCTCTGCGCTGTTTGACGAGAATTGTATTTTCATTGTGTAAAAGTCTTATAAAAAGATTATCTTTTTGTATTTTCATTGTAACGACTGAAGTTGTAATGAGTACCTTAATGAAAAAACCAATTTTCTCACCAAACAAGCTGGCAACCACAGTGGGAGCCAACAGCCTCGCTACTGAGACTGTCGTGACGCAAGCGACGATCAAGATCTCGGTATTCGAAAAGGTCGAATACGAATTCAACCAGCAGAAATTCGAGGAATATATTTCCTCCTCCTCCAGATCTTCTTCTTACAAACATAGGAAAACCACTACCACGAAGAACATGCCTTCAGATCCGAAGACCAGGGCTGATGATCTGAACCCAAATGCAGTGGAAGACCCCTCTCCGGCCTCTAAAGAAACCAGATCCAACGTTTGTGACAACTCCTCGAAAGTCAAGGAGTTGCTCGTTGAAAGTGCACCAATGCTGACGAAGAGGGCTCGTCAAAGGCGCCGTCAACATCTCGCGTGCCAATATGTAAGGCTTTAGAGCCTGTTGATGGGATCTGCTATGATGCGGATCTGAAACTCAGAAGGCGCCAAGTGTTCCAACAGCAAGCAAATGCCTCCTCCTCCAAACCAGCAACCGATGAATGGGTTCGTATCAAAAAGATCCGTTCAACTCTTGAGGAGCGTATCCATAAGTGCCATGCACTGCTAGCACAGACAAGGATCCTAGTGCGGAAGGCACAGGAGTTGCAAAAGGAAAAGGTGGTCAAAAAACTACCAAGATCTAAGCAAGTTTGGATGCCAAAGGTCAAATCAACGCCTAAGGCAAAAGCATTCGAGGCTGCTCTCCAACCTTCATCAACTTCAGATCTCGTTCCTTCTAATCCCACACCACCAGTGAAGTCCGTGATAGTATGGACATATCCAGAGGCAAGAAAGCAATAGCGGAACGCCTAGGTCCTTTGTACGAAGATCGAGGCAAACCGCCTGTTAAGGAACACTTGGGACCGTCAAAGAAACTCCGAGCAAACATCCAGACTAGGGGTCGTATGCAACCTCTGTAGGCGTGTAAAATTGCCTATAGGTCCCTTAGCATAGCTCGGCACGATGATTCGACAAATCAACGGACGTTCGAGCGACGAGGCGACGAGGCACGCAAGCAACGGAATACGTTCGCGTGTGGAACCAATCCAACGGTTCGGAAAGTTAACGAGTCGTCCAATAACAAAACGGACTTGAACTCAAACACCGAGGCAGATTTACTGCCAAATGAAGACTCGGGCTATCAAATCAAGACCCGAACAAATCAAACGAACAACCGAATCACGGACATGACCGGAAACACCGGAAAACGACAAAACGGAACACACCCGGGGGACTCGGCCAAAACCGAGCCAACCCTGGGTGGCTCGGCCCAAGCCGAGCCACCCCAGGGTGGCTCGGCATGAGCCGAGCCACCTCAGGGTGGCCGGCTCCCTCCCCCCTCTCTCTTGTGCACGCAGGCACAGTTCAAAGAGGCTATAAATAGAGGGGTGGTTGTTCATTTGAAAAGACTTTTGGTTAAACTTCTGAAGAGCCGAAACTCTGCCGGATTGTGATCTCACCTCGGAGTTGTGAAGGCTTGAAGACTTGGACACTTGGATTCGATTCTTGGCGAGCACCCGCACCAAACAAGGTAGGAGTTCGAAGGAATCTAGTCCTCAGATCTACTTCGTTATACTCCGGATCTAAGCTTGGTTCTTAGATCCTGAGATTCGAGCGGTCGTTTCCTTGGTGAAACGATCCCTCCCGGCTATTATCTCCTTGGTGGGATAGTACCCGTACTACGTCGTAGATCTGTTCGGATCGAGATTGCGCGGTGGTCCACGAAAAGCAACCCCGGCGCAGGCAAACGACCCACAAAGCGAGTGACCGTATAACAGGAGCTCGCGATCTGTTCGTTAAAAAAAGGAAAGTTGTAATTTTTCTTTGTTTTCTTTGATTTTCATTGTAACCGGCTCTTATAAAAAGACCGGATCTTCGTAAATGCAAAAAGTTGTTAACAAGATAGCAATGACATCGTCAATGAAGAAAAGTTTGGTTTTTTCCGCGAACAATCTGGCGACCACAGTGGGAGCCAACAGCTTCGCTGCCGAAGCTGGAGTGTCGCAGCCGCAGATCTCGATCCCGGTCGTGGAGGAGGTCGAGTATGAGTTTGACCAGCAGAAGTACGAGGAGTACGTGTCCTCGTCTGGATCTACCTCCTCCCCCAAGTCCAAGAAGTCCCAGAAGTTCTCCTCCAGGAGAAAAGTCCGTTGGTGCGAAGAAGTCGAAGCCACCAACGACGACCTTACCCCGATTAACGCCGAAGTTGCGTTGAGTGAAGTCCTACCGGCCTCTAAGAAGGTCAAATCCGCCGTTGAAGGCGTGGTGACTCTCTCTAAGAGAGCCCGCCAGAGGCAGCGTCAACGCCTCGCGAAGCAATTCGCCAAGGCCATGGAGTCCGTTGACGGGGTCCGCTACCATGCGGATCTGAAAAGCAAACGAGGCAAACAGCCTCAACAACAAGTGAAGGGTGGTTCCTCCAAACCATCGACGATGGAGTGGGTCCGTGTCAAATGGAATCGCTCGACACTGGAGGAGCGCATCCGCAAACGTCGTGCGTTATCGGCACAAGCACGGGCCAAAGCTGAAGAAGCCCGTCGGAAGCTGCAGAAGGAAGTGGTCAAAAAGCCACCATCAACTCGCAGGGTTTGGAGGCCAAAGTCTGAAGCAACGGTTCACGCCAAGGAGCAAAACCCGCAGCCTCCGAAGATTCAACACCCGGCAAATCAATCCAAACAGCCGGTGATTTTTGCAACTGCTCTGGGAGATCCCACTGGACCATCCCAGAAGAAGAAATCAGTCTTGGAGCGCCTCGGTCCACTTCCGAAGGAACGAGGTAAAGCTCCAGTCCAAGAATGCTTGGGGCCAATGAAGAAGTCCCAAACAATGCAACATGCTGAGGGTCGCCGCAACCCTCAACATTTGGAGAAAATCGCGGCACCCAAGCGCACAACTTTACGCATCGAAGTGCAAGAGCCCGCTGAAGATTCGCGCTCACAAAGGCGCATTTCAAGGCGTGTGACTCTGGATGGTCCGAAGAAGACAATTCATCCTCAGAAGGAAACGTTGTCATCTGATGACGACAACATTATACCTGAGAGATCGTGCCAACACACGATAGGTTGCTCCAACCTTCAAACGGACGAGCTGTACTATCGTGCCGGGGGTACGAGTAAATCCAGAAAGAGGAGCCCTCGAAGGTTCGAGACTCAATGTCCTTGCTCGAAGCTTATTCGGGCGGTACTGTCGGAATGCAATTGTGTCAAGACAGTCCCTGAGAGAGTCTCTGTGTTCGAAAGACTCAGTACTGGAGCACCAAAACCAAGGCATAGGCATTTCCAACGAAGAAGAACGATGGTTGACGACGGTGAACATTCAAGGGTCACCGCCAACATGACCAGCGTAGGAACATCGGCTCAGAATAACCCCGAGGCGATTCCAGAAATATCCCGACGTGTAACTCGTCTCCAATCCGGGGCTATCATTCGTGCGACGTATGGTAGGATCCGAACAAGAGTACCTTCGGGAGATGAAGAATCAGATACTGGCTCAGCAGTTGCATCTGATAACACAATGTCTAGTGAAGGACAACCCCGCGAGTCGTTTATGATAAGCGCGGAGCAGGTGGCCAAGATGCTTGAAGATGCCATGGCCAAACAACAGGAAACCTTTAGGTTCGAAATGCAAATGGCTATGCAGAACATGAGAGAGATGCATGACCAACAGCTTCAAGCATTAAGGAACCAACAAGGCGAACCAAGTCGTCACAACCAGAACAACCTGGAAGATGAGGACACAAATAAAGCTCGCAATATCCATAACCCTCCCATCAATCCAGGGGGTGGTAACGAGAATGCTAGTGAAGACACAGGTGAAAGCCTAAAAATTAAAAACCTAGAGAGCAAAATCAATACGTTGATTTCTGCTCAAGAGACGAAAAAGACGGGCATTCCTTGTCCATACCCAAGAGAGTGGGAATCAATCCCATATCCGGCGAAGTTCAGTCTAATTAACTTCACGCCGTTTAATGGGATGGGTTCACCCACTCAGCATTTGATTTATTTCAAATCGCACTTGGGAGTCATCTCTGGTAACGAGCCTCTGATGGTACGGTCATTCGTCGGCACTCTTCGCGGAGCTGCCTTCGATTGGTATCGTCGCCTCAAGCCAGGAAGCATAAACAGCTGGGACGACATGGAGACTAAGTTCCTCATGAACTTCTTCGATGACGATACCGAGATCTCTATCGGATCGTTGCTCGATGAAAAGCAGAAAGACGGGGAGCTAGTCGATACCTTCGTCAAGAGGTTCCGCAATAAGGCGATGAACTGCCGGGACCCAATCACCGAGGAATTCATCCTCTAGACCTGCCACAACAACCTGTCGCTGGATGTGTTGGAAGCAATGGGCACAGCACCATCCAAGACCTGGAAGGATCTGAAGGTTCGAAGAGAGCAAGCTGAGCGATTCCTCAGAATAAAGAAGGCGGAGAGAGGCCAACCGGCAACAAATCCTCCGAAGCAGAACTTCAACCAGAAAGGGAAAGGTAAAGCTCATACTAATGCCGTTGATGCTAACCAAACTTTCCAATTACAACCTCAGCAACAGCAGCAACAACGAGCGCCGCAACAATCGCAGCCACATTGGCAGCAACGGTCTCAGAAGCAAAAGTCTTCGGAGCCGAGGTTTCCCAAGGTCTACTCCTTCAAAGATGATGAAGTTCCCGGCATCTTCAAGTACCTGTTGGAGAACAACAAAATCCAGTTGCCGGCGATCGTGGATCATGAAGGAGCAACCAAGGTGACGGACCCGAAATACTGTGCATACCACAGAGCGGTCCACCACCCAATGAAGTCTTGCTACCACCTCAAGGATAAGATCCAGGCGTTGATCGACGTAGGGGTCATAACCCCGAAGCCTGCGAAGAATGTGGGAGCAAACGCAATGTCAATCAGTTTTGGGTCGGTGCCTACAGCTTGGTTCGAGCCAAAGCGCGTCACCAAAGTCGGGATGAAGACTGTGAATGACGACCTGCACGGACAACGTCAAAAAGGATTAGTCCCACACACGGCACCAAATGGTGAAATTCTCTGGGTGCACCCCGACCTGATTGAAGATGAACAATGGGCCGGATCGTCATCCAAGAAAAGTTCAAAGGGGAAAGGGAAATCTTGCTATGGAGTATCTGCCATCCCAGGTGAAGACGACGAAAGCATCCCTGCTTTCCCACTTTCTGACGAAGAACAGGAGGTCTTTGCGACCCGGAGTGGAAATGAATACCACTTCAAATATCCATCTCCTGGTGATCAATTAGCTGAGCAGGGGGTGACAAAACGGGGACCAGCCAAGACTCTCGCAGAGCTGGGGGTGATTACGGTTCCTAAATCGGCTGAAGAGGCTCGACGACAGCCGGTTGATAAGCAGAAAGAAAAGAGGCCCGAGGAGGTTCAAAATCCGAAGCAGTCTCGTTTCAGTCGCCCGATTGGAAAAGACAAATCGGAGAGTTCAAAAAATCCTCGCGCCTTCGACATTATGGCTCAGCTAGCCAACATTCCAGCGCGGATAACGCTGTATGAGCTGCTGCGGTTGTCCAAGGAAACTACAGAAGCCTTGCAAGAAGCCTTGGCCGATTCGGAAGCGTTTCTCACCAGGATCAAGCCAGCACCTGAGGAGCTAGAATTATCAGCCCAACAGTGCAATGTGGCAGCTAAGAACATTCCCTGCATCACCTTCACCAAAGAGGACATGCAGACGAAGAATTCAAACCATGATCGGCCCCTGTACTTCGTCGGGTACATTGGCTCCAGCGAAGTCAACCGAATCCAAGTAGATCCGGGTTCTGCTGTGAG
>BQKN01057746.1:0-26141 GCA_022839385.1 Asparagus kiusianus | reverse complement strand
ACAAATAAAGAAAAATTACAACTTTCCTTATTTAACGAACAGATCGCGAGCTCCTGTTTTGCGGTCACTCGCTTTGTGGGTTGTTTGCCTGTGCCGGGGTTGATTACCGTGGACCACCGTGCAATCTCGATCCAAACAGATCTACGTGGTATAACGGGTATTATCCCACCAAGGAGATAATAGCCGGGAGGGATCGTTTCACCAAGGAAACGACCGCTCGAATCTCGGGATCTAAGAACCAAGCTTAGATCCGGAGTAGAACAACGTAGATCTGAGGATTAGCCTTTTCGAACTCCTGCCTTGTTTGTTGCGGGTGCTCGCCAAGAACTGAATCCGAGTGTCCAAGTCTTCAAGCCTTCACAATTCCGAGTTGAGGTGACAATCCGGCAGAGTTTCGGCTCCTCAGAAGTTCAGAAAAAGTCCTCTCAAATGAACAACCACCCCCCTATTTATAGCCTCTCTGAACTGTGCATTTGTGCACAAGAGAGAGGGGGGGAGTCGGGCCACCTCAGGGTGGCTCGGCTGATGCCGAGCCACCCTGGGGTGGCTCAGCTTGGGCCGAGCCATCCCGGGTTGGTTCGGTTTGGGCCGAGTCCCCCGGGTGTGTTCCGTTTTGGTGCTTTTCGTCGTTCGGTTGTTTTCCGGTTCTGTATTGAGTTCGTTTGATTTGTTTGGGTTCTTGATTTGATAGCCCGAGTTTTCATTTGGCAGTAAATCCTCCTTGGTGTTTGAGTCCGAAACCGATCTTGATTCGATCGTGATTCATCCGAGTTCGCTTTTGTTTAGATGACTCGTTGATTCCTCGAACCGTTGGCTTCATTCCGCGTGCTAAATGGATTGTTGGCGTGCGGTTCGTTAGCCTCGTTAGTCCACTTCATCGCATATCGCTTGGCTTCGGCGTTGTGGGATAACAGTCGTGCCTGGATATGTCGCCCGATGGTTCGTACGTCGAATCGACGTCGTCGAGCTGTGCTAAGGGACCCGTAGGCAATTTTATACGCCTACAATCTTCTTAATCATTCTTCCGACAAAGGTGACGAAACTATCAAGATCCATACGGAGTATGTCTTTACTTGGATCAGTATCAGACAACAAGGCCATGATGCGCTTGTATGGGGACGATGGAAGCCCTACAAATAATTTTGCAGAGGGATAAGAAATTCTAAAATATCGTCTGGAAATTCAGAGCAAGTTATGAACTTAACAGCGTCAGCAGAAGTCCTTTCAGTTCGATACTCTGTGTTTGGCTCTGCCAATCCCACCTTGGAAACAAACAGAATTGTGGTAGACATAATAGTCGTCAGCATATCGACTCCTCTGAATGATCTCGTGACATCTATAACCATTAGATCTGAAGAGATAGTAGCCTGAAGCTGAAGAACTAGGTGGCTGAGTTATAGCCATGGCTCCCTCTAATGATGAAGGGACAAAACCCTCAAGCTAGTCAGAAATGCTGATAATTGTAGTTGTATTAGCCCCACTAGTTGGTCCTATAATTAAAACTCCCCGTGGTTAAGTAAAAGTAAAAAGAAATTAAAAAATAAAGAATGATGATCTCTGGATTAGATGCATACCCATAGACGAACCACCCTTAATGGATGGTCCTGCAATCTCACGAGCGGCTTGCTCTGCCAACATATCAACAAGCAAGTTATCTGATCCTGAGAAGCTCGACGCTGAGACAAATATATGTTCGCTCGATCCTCCGGTGTCCACACCATGGAAAACCTCTTCCTCAACTGGTCCCTCCATTGTGACATCTACACAAGAGCCTAAATGTTGAGCAGAGAGAGAGAAGCTAGAATTCACAATAGTGGAAATCAGATTCACCTCTAGCAGTAGTAGCAGATTCTGTTACCTCGATATTTGTGTCCGCATCCTTCAATTTGTCTAAAAGAAAATAAAGCGTGGAAACGATTAAAGGGGGAACAAGTTCTGAATTGCTTAACTCCCTTAATTGCCACTTGAATGGTATACTACCGATGTTAGATATACCTGGACTTAGAATCCTCGACTCAACACTAGTTCCCTGGCTAACACCTTCTCTAGCCCTGGCATGCACGGGCTCTTCATCAATAGCCTCACACATCTGCTACACGAAACTCGGGCCTTCGAAATGGGTAAAGTTAGAGAAGATAGGGTCATATAGGAATTCACCTTCTCTGTGACCTCCTGAAAAGACGGGACATGATTAAGTCCAAAGAATCCATAAGAGAACTAGTTAAAGGCGTAGTGAAGCATTACCTTCTTCTCCACCGGTAGCTACATTGCCACGTAACTCCGCATCGCGAGCACGCGGATCAGCATATGACTTATGCGCCGTCTTCTTCCGCTTAGGGGATCGAGCCTCCATGTAGGTAACAGGTCTCTCATGTGTGGATTTAGCATGCACCTCAACCTATACAGAAGCCTCAGCGATGGACTGGGATCTCGCGCGACGGAAAATAAGAGGCACTTCTTCTTCAACCATCCTACCTGGGGGTAACAAGAGTCATCTTATTAGGATAAGTAAACAAAACCTTTCGCTTCGGCTTTTGTGGAGCCGCTGGAGGTTTAGGCAAGATAGATCAATGAGCCCGATGAGCAAACGCCAGACTTAGTAATTCTAAGAAGAAAGAGTCTGATAGACCTGTCTCAAGCTCTTCCTCATCGCCTCTAAATCTGATATCTGTATCTCCTAGGTATTCTTCAGAAGGCTCCTCTTCATCATCAGTAGGAAGAAGCTCCTCCTCATCCTATACTCTATGTCTTACTTTGCGAGAAGGCTTGGCAGGCTTCTTCCCCTGCTTCTTCGAAAGCTCAGTGTCACGGACAGCCTTAGCAGCAGCGTGAACTAAATTTTCAGCCTCCAACTCTACAATGTCCTTCAATTTCACAAGCTCAATTGCAACAATGAGCTACTTGTAGCTGAGGAAAGTAAGTTGTGTCTTATGCCTAGATGTAGGGAGAGTAAAAGTGGTGCATGTACAACTTGTCAAATGCCAGAGCCATGCTCGAACATTGTCTATGAGACCACCCTCAGTCCTCATGCCTCAGTTTCGGTTACTAACATATAGTTGATCATAACAAAACTGATGAGCAAACTGACAAGGTAAATAAGGCTCTATGTGGTAACTTCCTTTCACCCGAAAGACGAGATACTTGGGGCGGATATTCACCAACCATCAGAAACATCCTACATCAATGGAAGTATGGCATGTTCCGGCTTCTCTTCATCAATCAATACCTTATTGTAATGGCCAGAGAAATGAGGAAAACACTTGAAGAATACCCTATACTTGTGGATCTGAAGCTCTTGCTTCGCCTCAGTGAAAGTCTTCAAAAACTATTTGCTTTCTTCTAATAGTTGCAGGAGGGGCACGGAGGTATCGGTAGTGTTTGGTGCTGACATTAAATTGGGGCAATGAAGGATGAGCTATGTCATCAAATATACATACGGGAGATCGACCTTGACGGAAGGGATCTTGGTCGATGGCTTAGGACCCATTTGTGTGAAACCATGAACTAGGTATCTAAGCCCGCAGTGAATATCGGCGACCATCATTAGAAGTAAGGAGAGATCCTTCACGTAAGCTAGCTGGACAGCCACAAAGAGAACTTCTATCGGAAAAGTGTCGGAAATATGATAAGGGACGACACACTTCTTCAACCAAATGACGAGATATCTCACTAGAAGAGTCATGGACAGAATCCTCTTTTGCGCAAGCCACAAGAATATACGAAACTTGGTCCCTGCTTGAAACTAACCCTCAATAGCAAAAGTAGTCAATTATTAAGCACCTGTCTTCTCATTCAGGTCGTTGATCTTTGAGGGAGTCAGATGGGCTAACTCACAAATCGCCTCATAGGAATTACTCTACAGATGCTGAAACAAATAATCAGCAAATATTTTAGGCTTATCCGTGTTTTCTTCTTCGCCTCGCCATGGGGTTTATCCTGATTAGAGCCATTTGATAGTGACACGTAAGATCCTAAAATGTGTCGTACATAACAGAGGAAGCTTTCTTCAACTGTCTCAACTGCCGGTTGGAAATAAAATACTCCTGATATGGATAATCACTCATCAGAAGTCCAAAAACCTTCTGCATCTCATGAAGAGCTAACGCTAACTCTCCATTACGAGTTAGGAAAGTGTTGGTATCCGGATTATAAAGCTCTAATAACGCTAAGAAGTGGTATTTGCTAATCGGCAATCTGTACATAGTGGCCCGTATTGATGCGTATAATCCGCTGTGTTTTAGCTCATTACCCTAGCACCCAAGAACATAGCTCGTCATGCGAGTCCACCACTTCTTTGCTGGCGAGTGAACCCAACCATAGCACCTATATTCCCTTATAGGTGTTGGCCTTTTTGTTTTTGATGATGATTAACAAATAATTTATAACTAATATTGTTTGTCTAGTGTTTGTATTTTTGTATTTATTATAGACAAATAATATATTAGAGGATGGATGGAATCAAGCATTCACGATCATATCCAATGGATGTTGGCGGAATAGTGGTTGAAGCCTATGCAATTCAAGTTGAAGATCTAATTTCAAGCTTCATCCGCAAAGTGTACCAAGTTGAACTACATCAAAGATCAAGATTACTTGGGTAATTTAGTTTTAGGTTTATATTATGTGTGTTAGATACATTAATGTAAAACCCCATATTTTTGTTAGAAGTATATGTGAATTATTTATGATAAATAATTCTATTGTGATAAATGACTTGAGGTCATGGTTATACTTGATAACAAGTTATCAGATATGTATGAATGTATTTTTATAGAGCTTTGTGCATTGGTTTTGGCAAATTATTAAAACATGCATGAATCTGGAAATGTCTGCTCAGTCGACTTATGAGTCGACTGACGGGGCTGATTTCAGATTTTTTTTAAGTTTACGGGTCTATTCGTTTTTGTTTCGGGTTTGACTGCTCATATATTATCTCTCCTACCCGAGAACACCTTCAGAACCCAAAAACCCTAGCCCCCTCTCTCCCCTCAAACCCTAGCTTAGTGTTTGGTGATTTTAGGGAAATTTTCGGAGGATTTTAGCAGGATTTTAGAGGTGCTGTCGAAGGAGGATCGTTTCCCAGAGGGTTCAGGAGTTTACCAGCATACCAGAGGTGAGTAACATCTCACCCAGCCCTATACCCACTATTTGTATAGTTTTATTTGGTTTTATTTCGGATTTATTGAGCCTAAATCATTATTTTGCGTATAAAAGTATATCTATATAGCGTATGATGCGAGAAATCAAATGTTTTGGTTAATAAAAGCTCACCAACGTTTTGTAATATAGATCGAGATCTGGAATTAAATTTAAACATGGGTTTCATTGTGATTTATTGATTTCAATACATTTTTAAACATGTATAAATATGTTTAGGGTTTTAATGTAAGTGATTACATGCATATCTTTCGTTTCAGTTTGTTACATATGTGTAATAATCATATTTATGTTGCTGGAAATGATGAAGAACTTTAGGTTAAAATTTTTCATATAAATCATCGTATGCAAAAAAACTGGGAATTTTCTGCTCAGTCGACTAATGAGTCGACTTATCAGTTGACTTATGAGTCGACTGATGAGTCGACCAATGAGTCGACTGACAGGAAATTTTACAGTTTTGTGTTTTGTTCTGGTCGACCAATGAGTCGACCAATCCCAGTCGACTCATGAGTCAACTGACGAGGAATTTTTCTAGTTTCCTCGGTTTGGATTTGTTTGGGTTGTTTTAGTTTAACTGAAACTGTTTATGCTTGTCTATTGTAATTGCGTACTTTAATATGAACGAGGAGTCGCCTCGAATAACGGGTATTAAAATTATTGTTAACATGTATCTTTACCTGTGAGATGACGTGCGGACAAAGTTTAAGTTTACACACCGAGACACGTGTGAGATTAGTGTATATGCATCTTTTCATATATTTTATTTAGTCTATGTGTTGGACAATTATTATGTGTAGTCCATGTGTTGGGCATTTATCACATTCAGTCCGTGTGTTGGACATTTATTTTTCAGTCCATGTGTTGGACATCCACTACATCTAGTTTTAGTCCATGTGTTGGACACCAGTTTAGACCTTGAGTATGACACTTATACTTGCTTAGGCTGGACATGACACCTATGTGGGTTGTGACATGACATTGTATTTAAGTTCTGAGATGGGTTTGTCTTCTTTTACTATTGTTCCTGTATTAGATTTTCAGGTTTGGTATTTAGCGATTTACATTTTGAGATATAAGGTATATACATGAGGGTTTCCTTGTTTGGATTATTTCGCTCGACGTACCTATGCTCGTGTTGTAATTTCCTAAGTACAAAAACCCTCTTATCATTAGGGATCTACAATTTGAGCTACAAAGTATATACATGAGGGTTTCCTTGTTTGGATTATTTCGCTCGACGTACTTAAGCTCATGTTGTAAGTTCCTAAATAGGATCGGTGATTTTATGAATATATATGTATTAACTATATTTTCTGTATACAACGAGCCCTATCCCTTGGGGTTGGTTATGATGTTGCTCGCTAGCGCTTTGACGCTCGTTGTCCCTCCCCCTTTCAGGTAACAAGCCAGGTGCCCGGAGAGTCACAGGTTGATGGCGATGCACTTTAGCTTCGACTGTCTACTATAGTTATATTTTTCTTTTGAGCTCTACTGTAGATTTCTGTTCAGACATTGAGAGTTTTATTCTAGAAGTCGTAAAGGCTGTGTGCCTTATTTCCTCTTATTCAAACATTTTGTATTTAAGACTTGTTGAGACTCCGGTTTATTTATTTCAGATACTTATCTTGTATTTCTGTATGTTTGATGATAAAATATTTATTTGATCTCTATCATTTCATTAGTCACCTCTTGTATTATCTTTTACTTGATTTTGTACCTACATCTGTTTATGACTCTACTTGAGAGATAATAATTATGATGGTGAAACATGTTATTGCACGGTGTGGTGCATGGCAGGTTTGACATTCTTGGTTTTACCTTGGACTGTAGCCTTGTGTGAACCTAGGGGCGTCACAATTAAGCTCAATATTATATACACACATACACGTTTTGGTTTTGTATATATATAGTTATATATATACATACATGTTTTGGTTTTCATATTTATATAAATATGAAAGTATATATTTCATATTTATTGTTTTGTTTTGGTTTAGGTTTGTAGATATGAAGCAATAGTTATATTCATATGCACTTCCATGTTTCATATTTATCATTTTATAAAATGCATATTGTGAAAACTTTATTTTTGCATAATATTGAGTTTTTGGTTTATACACTTAACAACAATAGTTTGTATCTTTTATCAAGTCTATAAAATCAGTTTATAAACTTTTAAAATATGGTTTAGCTAAAATATCAAAAACATGTGTTTTGTATTTTTATGTTTTGGACTAGTTTTGAAAATGATGAGTTTTCAAAAATGTGAAGTGCAATTCCAAAAAAAATT
Organism: Asparagus kiusianus; assembly: GCA_022839385.1. Lineage (NCBI taxonomy): Eukaryota > Viridiplantae > Streptophyta > Magnoliopsida > Asparagales > Asparagaceae > Asparagus > Asparagus kiusianus. The sequence goes on along the minus strand of BQKN01057746.1, from coordinate 18,691 downwards.
TTTGTAACATGTTCATTAACATATTTATAAACATTTTCCAAAGTTTTATATTTTTTGGAATTTATTTACTATTTTTATAGGCACTTAAAAATCAGTTTACTATTCAAATCAAGCTGATACAGTGTTATCAGTCGACTGATGAATTTGTTCAGTCGACTAAAGAAATCGCTTGGAATAACAAAAAGTTTCTATTTTGTTTTAGTCGACTGATAAAGTCATCAGTTAACTGATAAGATCGTCAGTCAACTGATGAGCTGTAAAAATACCTCTAACGGTCAGCTCATCAGTCGACTGATGAAAGCTGTCAGTCGACTGATGTTATAACGGCTAGTTTTTTCTAGTCTGTTCTAGTTTTGGATTTTTGGTCTTTTTGACTTGTTTTCTCTTGACTTTGGGGTTCCTATAAATACCCCCACATATCCTCAGTTTTATGAGGTAATCAAGAAAAAAGTTTTAAACAAGTTTAAGGGTATTTAAGTTTGCTTTAAGTTTGTTTTAAAAGAGTTTGTTTGTGAAGCAATTTTCACAAGAACTAGAAGTGATCATCCTTTGGTGTTTGAGCTTAAGCTAGAACTTATTTGAGTTTAGATTTATTTTGATTATTCTCATTGTTCACACACAACCTATTGAGCTTATTGTATTTGCATACATAGTATTATTTAGGGTTACGAGATTGTGACTTTAAGTGTGGGCTTAATTGTGTTCTCATCTATTGTAGAGAACAAATTTGTATTTGTGAGCTAAATTGTGAGTTACACTTTGTAATACACTTGTACAGCGAGAGAAGTGTGTGGTGAGAGACGGGATCGTTCCAAGAGGAGTGGAGTAGGTGGTAATACCTAGAGCTAGGTTATAATTCCTAACACTTGAGGGAGACATGGGCTAGAGACCAACACTTAGAGAGTGTAAAGTGGGATTGCAAGAATGTGAGATTTTAAAGTTTTCGGTGAGCTAGAAAACCGAGTGTGAGGTATAAACGTTATCCAGATGAGCGTAGAAAACCCGGTTTTGATAGTAGAGTTTTCCTCGAGAGTGGGGAGCGGAGACGTAGGACAGAAGGTCCGAACTCTGTGATCATTTTTTGTGTGTTTGAGTTTGGTGTTGTGCACTTATATTTTGTTTATCTCTAACGCCATTCTCACATTGTTTATATTGCCCACTTTCTAGTTTATTTTGTTTGTGTTTATTTCACCCTTGTGTTATTTGTATATCATTGTACATATATTGTTTATATCATTCTTACTAGGATATATTGTTAGTAAAGTTTTAATTTATCATAAATCGGATTAGATTAGCATAAACCCTATTCACCTTCTCCCCCTCTAGGGTTCTTTCCTAGTGGCATTAGGGTGCTTTCAATTGGTATCAGAGCTTGGTGCTCTTTGATTTAAGGTCTAATCACCTTGAGTTAAATATCCAAGTTATCTTTTTGTGCTAATCTAGCTTTGAGATTTATTATAATCTTGCTTGCATATATATAGATATTATGGGTATGTATTGTGCACCTTGTTTAGGCTATGATCCTAATATTGCTCCTAGAATAGATAATTTCTCCTATAACCAATGGTATTCTAGATTTAATATATTTGTTAGATCTAGACATTTCAATTTGTGGGATATTATAGATGAAGCTTATATTGTACCCACTACGGAGAAATCCAAGTGAAGTAAAAATGATCATAGAATGTTTACAATGAATAAGATTTTGTTAGAATTTATGCATAACGCTTTTGACTCATCATTTTCTAATAATTTTGTTCATTTTGATAGTGCTTACATCTTATAAAAATTTATTGAAGCACATCAAGGGGACTTGGAGGCGATCCGACAAGTTTTGGAGGCTTCCTCTTTAAGTTCCATTAGAGCATCATGCACACGGCCACTAGGCGATAACCCTAGAGTGGTAAGTGATTCTGACTCTGATAGTGAACCATCCATTAGTGAACTCGCTTGTGTATATGATAGGTTAATGCATGCCTATACCAAGTTGCATAATAATTTTGTTAATTTGAAAAGCAAGCATGTAGAGTGTGACGCCCCAGGGTTCACACAAGGCTGGAGTCTAAGGTAAAACCCAGATTGTCAAACCTGTCAAGCACCAAACACCATGCTACGACATGTTTCACCATCACAGTCACTATCTCTCTAGTGGAAACAACAAACAGGTGAAAGTTGGGCAAAATAATAAAGATAGAACGAACCTGGTGTACACAGAAATAATAGGAGAGTAATCATCAGTGAGCCCAACTAAAATAGAATAGAAATATCTCTGAGTCTGAAATAAACCTCAAGTACAATGAGTCAAAAGAAATCTCAATAAGGCATTCCATCTCTACAAAATACAAGTCTAGAGTCTGAAAAATAAACAACTAAATGTAGAGTTCTGAAACAACTACAAATATAATAATATCTAGATGGAATCTAAGATGTAATCCCATCAACCTTCGACTCTCTGTGCACCAGACTCGCTGCCTGAAATGGGGGGAAAACAACGAGCGTCAAAGTGCTAGCGAGATCATCTCCACTACTCCCAAGGGGAAGGGGTAGGAGTATGCAAGAAAAATAGAGTCAGTACATATAAGTATGAATCATTCATATAATTCTAATTGGAGATTAATATTTAGAAATCCACAACACGAGAATTAGTACGTCGAGTGAATTAATCTAAACAAGGAAACCCTCAAGTATATACCACGTCTCAAATTGTGACTTCCTAAATACCAACTCCAAAATCTATGAACGAAAATCAGCAAACAAAAGAAAACATTCCAAACCTCAAATATGTAGAATAAATATCTTGTTTCAAAACTACACTCGAGTAGACAGCTTTAATGTAAGGGGAATCTCATCCAAAACAAAAGTTAACCATAAACCAAATCATGTAAGCCACGATCTCAAAGAAAGTACCCTACTTGCGGGAATCCAATATGAAAGCAAAACTACAACTGATAATACTTACATGTGTGCATCTCCTTGTTCAATAGCGATATTATTGTAATAATCTTACTCAATATTATTGTAATAATCTTACTCAATCGCTCTGCGGCAATAGGTTTTATCTCCCTATTCCCGATACATGAAATGCCGATACTTTTGTAATACTCTTACTCAATCATCCTGCGGAAATAGGTTTTATCTCGCTATTCCGGATACATGAAATGACTCTTTTTTATATGTTAACTAACCCATATGTATCAACTACCCCAACATTATACATCAAATAAATAATCACTTGAACTGAATGTACGTGCACATAACTCGGTGTGCGTGTCCATATCTGGTGTTCACCATCATCCCAGGTATTAAACAACTCTTAATCATTATAATATAATAGTACAAGATTGAGAAACTCTCTCGAAAATAACAATCAAGAGCGAATCTCAAGAGACTTTCGCGTTATATATCAATTATTTCAAAACAGCACATTTGCAGTTTTCTACAAAATATATCATTAGTAAATTAAGCATATCTTTCTCTAAACAAACTCTTTTTAAGAATAGTTTTTCGTTTTGGAAACTAGATTCACATAGTTATTATTTGGCACTAGTTTGGTTCAGTTTGGAGTTCATATGATATCTCCAATTTCTAGTTAAACATTATATATGTGCAGCCGTTTTTCTGCAATATGTATCATCAGTAAATTAAACATATCTTTCTCTAAAAAAACTATCTTTAGGAATAGTTTTCTATTTTAAAATCTAGATTCACATATATTTCAATTAGCATTAGTTTGGTTCAATTTGGATTTTATTTGTTATTTTAAATTTCTAGTTAAACAGTATATTTGTGCAACAGTTTTTCTGCAGAGCATAACAAACATGATTATTTGTATAAGAAATCATATTTAAACCTTTAATTATGCATGAAACTTTAAAACGAAGAATAAGACATCTAAATTCAGATAAATAACATTTTAAATCATTTTAAGATATTAAAATACTTCTGTAAAATTCGTGCTTAATCTCTTTAACATGAAAAGACCTAGTCTTTATACATATAATACAAAAGATCTGATTTTTATACAGAAATTAATTGATTAGGCTCTATAAAACTTATTAAAAAATCTTCAAAAATATTTTAAAAACTAGGAAAGGTATTAGCAAAGATGAAACTCACATGATACATATTAAAAAATGTGCAAGAGTAATGCCAACATAGATCCCTGAGACAAAAGCCAAAAACAAACCGAAATCTCGCTCCAAAACCTTTGAATCTTCCTCAAAAATCAAAATAGGGTTTGTGGGGAAGTTTGGTGGCTACTAGGGTCTTAAAATACTGAAATAGTATTGAAAATTTCATGAATACATGTTATATATAGTAAAAAAATAGGCGTGGGCCTGAAAATACCCGAAACCAACTCGAACCAGGAAACCTGATCTGACTAGGAAAATACCCTTTTGGTATTTTGACCGTAACTTTCCTGTCTGACTTCAGAATAAGGTCATCTAAGACTTGTTGGATAAATATTAAAGAGACCTACGACTTTTATGTTTTATATTTTTCCAAATTCTAACTATATCAGTGTGTAAAATATAGAAACTCTCAACTAATCATTTTTCCCAAATTTTCACTCTTGGCCTTAGTGCATGTTTCGACTCGTTTCTTTCTCTTTACCTAACTTGTTTATACTAAAAACATATGATAGTGTAATCATACACCATATATTCATATTTATCTCAATAAATATCCACTTATTATCATTAATCACATATTAATTATATTAACACAAATTTTTGGGGTTTTACATAGAGTTAAAGTCTGATCATGAGAAGCTAGTGTCCAAATTTGGTGTCATTGTAAAAGAAAATAATATGCTTAAAGAAAACAATGACTTGTGAAATTTAGAAAATGAAAAATTGACCTCATCCATTTCTAGCTTATCTCATGCTAAGATTGATGTCATGCTAGAGGTAGAAACAATTAGAAATAAATTTAATTCATTTAAGAATGATCATGCTCTTTCTACTTCTAGTGTTAATGCTAATATGCCTAATGATGGGTCGAACAATGTTAAAAACTGTATTTCTTCTTTAGATTCAACTCTAACTACATGCATTAACAACCATAAGAAGCTTATAAATATGTGTGCTAAGTCTCATGCCAAACATCCCACACATCATGCACACATATATAGCAAAGTTTACAAATGCTCTATTTGTGGTCATAAAGGTCATTTATCTAAATTTTGCTATGATACACACAAACATAACAATGCTAATGATCATTGTGCATCTCATCAAGTTTCTTCATCATATACACATGCACATGCTCACAATGCTCGTCATAAACATGCACGTGTGTATAAATATGATCTATGTGGTTGGTTTGGCCATTTGGCAAAGTTTTACCTTGATTTGAAAAAGAATTCTAGTTTTCCAAATATTTCTAGTAGACTACATATTTTTAAATGTGATGTTTGTGGTAGGTTTGGACATCTTGCTAAATTTTATTTTGATGTGCAAAAAGCTCCTATTTTGTAAAATGTTCCAATAAGGCCATATTAGTTTGATGATGTTTCTTATTTGCAAAATAAATTTAAAAGACCATCTTTTCTTGCAAATGATTCCCGTGCACGCCCACTTGGTCAACATAAATCATTTACCCCTTTTCATTGCACATATTGCAATCGGAATGGTCATCTATACAATTTTTATTTTGACCGTATTATGGCACCACATGCGCCCAAAATGGTTCATAACCCTAGGGCATTGAGCTTTCATGATATGGGTCATGTCCCTAGACTATTAGGTACCAAGAGTAATTGGGTACCAAAATTTTTTTGATCTTTAAGAATATTTTTTTTTTATATTTTTGTTTTCATGTTCTTAAAGATGATTTTTTAGTTTTTCAAATCCATAGTTCATGATTCTTGTATGTTTTAAAATCTTAATTTGAACTATGAAGAGTTTGTTTTGGTATGCACTTTTAAATTCATTACAAATCATTTATATGATGACATTTACGTGTTTGTGCTTATGGATCATCTATTTGTGCTTTATAACATATTCTTTATATGGTTTGATCAAAATTTCCAAAGAAAATTTGCTTTCTTGATCAAACATCTTTTTTATATATACTTTGTTTTGATGAAAGGTTTGTGTTTATATAACCCCCCGGATTTATTTGGTGTTTATTCCTAAATCTTGTTTACCGGGTGCTAAAAATCTTTATATGGGTTGGAACAAGCTTATGAGCTTGTTATTGTCGCCTCTCTTGCTTTATATGGTTTGTTTTTATGGATTTCATTTGATTTATGATTTCATTGGCTTGATTTGTTATCATTTGAAAACATTTTTGCATGAATCTCATGTTCTTCTTCTTTTGATTTCATAAATCTATTTTATACATGATTTTTTATATTTATGTTTTGAGACACACTATTTCAATGGTATATTAATATGTGTCCTTATTGTATTTTTGTATGTGAGTTTTGTTTAGCATGTTTATACTTGCTCACATGTTTGCCTTGTACTTCATTTCATATATTCCATAAGGCAATTTGATAGAGGGAGTTTTTCCCTATATTTGTTTTTATACTCACCATGCTTGTAGGTAGGGGGAGCCTTCGCTCTCTTATCATTTCCCCCTTTTGATGTTGTCAAAGGGGGAGAAATATTGTGAGTATATATACATGATAATTATAATTTGTATATTCATTTCCTTTCATGCATATATCACTTTTTGTAAATTATTTGTCATCGTCAAAAAGGGGGAGATTGTTGGCCTTTTTTGTTTTTGATGATGATTAACAAATAATTTACAACTAATATTGTTTGTCTAGTATTTGTATTTTTGTATTTATTGTAGATAAACAATATGTTGGAGGATTGATGGAATTAAGCATTCACGATCATATCCAATGGAGGTTGGCGGAATAGTGGTTGAAACCTATGCAATTCAAGTTGAAGATCCAAGTTTAAGCTTCATCCGCAAAGTGTACCAAGTTGAGCTACATCGAAGATCAAGATTACTTGGGTAATTTAGTTTTAGGTTTATATTATGTGTGTTAGATACTTTAAGCTCAATTTATATACACAGGTACACGTTTTGGTTTTGTATATATATAGTTATATATATACATACATGTTTTGGTTTTCATGTTTATATAAATATGAAAGTACATATTTCATATTTATTGTTTTGTTTTGGTTTAGCTTTGTAGATATAAAACAATAGTTATATTCATATGCACTTTCATGTTTTATGTTTATCATTTTATAAAATGCATATTGTGCAAAACTTCATTTTTGCATAATATTGAGTTTTTGGTTTATAGACTTAAATACAATATTTTATCAAGTCTATAAAATCAGTTTATAAAATTTCAAAACATGGTTTAGCTAAAATATCAAAAACATGTGTTTTGTATTTTCATGTTTTGGACTAGTTTTGAAAAATGATGAGTTTTCACAAATGTGAAGTGCAATTCAAAAAATTCTTTTTGTAACATGTTCATTAACATGTTTATAAACATTTTCCAAAGTTTTATAATTTTTACAATTTATTTACTATTTTTATAGGCACTTCAAAATTAGTTTTACTATTCAAATCAGGCTGATACAGTGTTATCAATCGACTGATGAATGTGTTCAGTCGACTGAAGAAATTATCTGGAATAATAAAAAGTTTATGTTTTATTTTAGTCGACGGACCACTTGACTGATAAGGTCGTCAGTCGACTGATGAGCTGGAAAATACCTCTAACGGTCAGCTCATCAGTCGACTGATGAAAGCCGTCAGTCGACTGATACTGTAACAGCTAGTTTTTTCCATCATGTTCTAGTTTTAGGTTTTTGGTCTTTTTGCCTTGTTTTCTCTTGGCTTTGGGGTTCCAATAAATACCCCCACATATCCTTAGTTTTATGAGGTAATCAAGAGAAAAGTTTTAAACAAGTTTAATGGGTATTTAATTTTGGTTTAAGTTTGTTTTAAAAGAGTTTGTTTGTGAAGCAATTTTCACAATAGCTAAAAGAGATAATCCTTTGGTGTTTGAGCTTCAACTCATCTCTCTCTCTCTCTCTCTCTCTCTCTCTCTCTCGTCATCTAGAGAAGTTTTTCTAAACTCTTATCTAGCTATTTATTTGTTTGATTTTCATTTCCATAAGCTAGAACTTATTTGAGTTTAGATTTATTTTGATTATACTCATCGTTCACATACAACCTATTGAGATTATTGTATTTACATACATAGTATTATTTGGGGTTGTGGGATTTTGACTTTGAGTGTGGGCTTAATTGTGTTCTCATCTATTGTAGAGAACAAATTTGTATTTGTGAGCTAAATTGTGAGTTGCACTTTGTAATACACTTGTACACCGAGAGAAATGTGTTGTGAGAGACGGGATTATCCCAAGAGGAGTAGGTAGGTGATAATGACTAGAGGTAGGTTGTAATTCCTAACACTTGAGGGAGACACGGGCTAGAGACCAACACTTAGAGGGTGTAAAGTGGAATTACAAGAGTGTGAGATTATAAAGTTTTCGGTGAGCTAGAAAACCGAGTGTGAGGTGTAAACATTATTTGGGTGAGCGCAGAAAATCCGATTGTGATAGTGGAGTTCTCCCCGAGAGTGGGGAGCGGAGACGTAGGACAGAAGGTCCAAACTCCATGATCATTTCTTGTGTGTTTGAGTTTGGCTTGTGCACTTATATTTTGTTTATCTCTATCGTCATTCTCTCATTATTTATATTACCCACTATCTAGTTTATTTTGTTTGTGTTTATTTGACCCTTGTACTATTTGTATATCCTTGCACATATATTGTTTATATCATTCTTACTAGGATATATTATTAGTAAAGTTTTAATTTGGCATAAATCAGATTAGATTAGCATAAACCCTATTCACCCCTCCCCCCCCTCTAGGGTTCTTTCTTAGTGGTATTAGGGTGCTTTCAATAGGGAGTTTCCAACCAAGTCTGGCAAGCCGATTCCTTGCTGTATTAGCGGCTATCGATAGTTCATCCGGCGATGCGGTATCAAGTCCCAAGATTCCTGGTCGAAGGCCACTAATGTAATTATATCCATCAGAACCCAGGGTCTTCTGCTGTGTAATGAATCCACAATAGAATCGTTCATGATCATTCGTGAGATGATAGGACATATCCCGCTTAACGGCTTGCGTCTCTAAGTGTGCAAATGAGTACTGCCGAGGAAAAGAATGAATATATAATGAACTTCCACCTTCGTCGTTCAGCCAATGCTCTTTTTCGAGGGTCAGCATATCCGGATCTTCCGCATGATCACTGAATAAATAATCTGATTTCTTCAAAGCCTAAGTAGAACTGGGATCTTTAGTAAGTGGGGCATTGGTAATCAACCATCATAGTGTACGACGATCTCCATCTCGTATTAGCTGATGAATCTCTTTGGGCCCATCCGGATTAAACTGAGGAGTAGCGGCAACAAGTAGTGTGTCGACAGTAGTAGTGAAGGTCTCTCGGCTACCACCACTCGATGCGTAAGGTGGGAATTCACCCGGGGGAAAGTCAACTAAAACGAATAACACACAGTTTGAAAATTTTCCAAGGAGTAGAACTCATCTCATGAATCTGTGAGATAGAGTCACTGTCTTATAAATTGGCGAGACGATTTCAACTATTTTGCACGTGAGGGATAATGTATATTGTCACGAAAATAACGTGACAATATAACCCTCCCTATGGAGTGCAATAAAGCATGAAATCGCCCCATTTTCCTTAAGACGTGAGTTGGCCAAGCAAAACACATCTTTCAAAGCGCTAATCCTCGCGAAGGAGGACATCAGCTCTTCCCAAATGGCTCGCAAAGGAGACATATGAGGGTGCAATACACAGAATATCAAATTTATAAAAGCTATGAAAGCTCACCCCCGTATAAAGAAGCTGTGGGAGCCTCCCTCTCAACATGCTGAGATGTCGATCGACTCCTGTAAAAGCGCGGTCGACTCAGGGACATTGTTAATCTGCAATTAAAATCAGCGAGTCAGATACAATCATAAATTCAAGAACCCAAAATTAGAAGGGAAATTATGAACTTTAACCAAAACCCTACAAATAACACGATATTTTACGGTTAGAGTCTAATTAAACATACGTGATCCATACATACACACGACGAGTTTGATTTACATTCGAAACCCCTCGCAATCAATTTTGGTCAAAATACCCAAAAAAAACCCTCATCCTCACTCATAAATTTCAGCCACTATCATGAACACAAACCCATGTGCTTTTTCGGCCATATTTATAAGAAACCCCTCACAATCAATTTTTGGTCGAAATACCCAAAATAGCCTTCATGATCAAAGCTCAATGATATCCATGAGCTCATCAAAATTTTGGCCATGGTTGAAAGGGGGAAACCATCACTCTCAATTTCATAGTTTGGCCAAAATACCCAAAATACCCCTCATCCTCACTCAAAAATTTTAGCCATGTTCAAACCCTTCAAACCTAAGTTTTAAATTTCCTTTTCATGCCCTAATTTCGGCTATGAGTTCAAACCCACAATCAAGTTTCAATCTTTCCTACAAAACTCATGAACCCACAAGATTAAAGTTCTAATCTTTGCATACAAAACCCATGAACTCTTGAATCAAGATCAAGCACACAAAATAGAGATTATGGAGAGAAACTTACCCAAATCAAGAGCTTGAATCCTATGCCAAAAGCCCAAGTTTTGAACTTGAGAACTCACAAAGAACTCTAAGCTTGAAAAAAAATCGGCTAAGAATAGAGGGGATGATTCCTGAAATTTTTGAGGGGTTTTAAAGTGTAAAAGTTTGAGGAATTTTAGAGTCCTTGAAGAGGAGAAGTTTGGGTTTGGGAGTTATGGGTTTGGAGGAGTTCTAAAAGAAAGATGTTGAGGAAGAAGAAGAGAACAAGAGTGAGTTCAAATTTTGATTTTGGTTGAAAGGGGGGAAACACAAAGAGGAACCTTGTACAAAGCCATCTTCTTTTCTCTCTCCTAGGGTCGGCCACCCTCTCTCTCTTATATCTCATTTCCTCTCTCCTCTCATACTCTCTCTCCCCCCCCCTAGAACGAGACACAAGGGGTGTCTCGGCCAAGGCCGAGACACCATTCGTAACTCACGCCTACGGCGAGACACCAACAGTGTCTCGGACCTAGAACGGGGTCCCGGGTATTCCATAATGCTGTTTTTCATCCGTATTTGCCTGTTATTAGATGTTTTTCCCCGTTTTACTATATTTGAAGCCCGTGTTCACACTCCAATGAGTATATGATGTTAGACTCTTATGCCACTAGGAAGGAACACTAGAGGGGGGTAAATAGGGTTTATGCTAATCTAATCTGATTTATGCCAATTTAAAACTTATTAATAAATATATCCTAGCAAATGAGATATGAACAAAATATATATGCAAGGATATGAAACTAAGGGTGATATAAACAAACAAGATAGTTGGAATATAAACAATGAGCAATTGATAAAGGCGATATAAGATAAACACAAAAATAAGTGCACCAAGCCAAACCCGATCACAAGATATGATCACGGAGTTCGATCCCCACGACCTACGTCTCTGCTCCTCACCTCGAGGAGATCTCTACTATCACAACCGGATTTTCTATGCTCACCCGAATAACATTTGCACCAACACACTCGATTTTCTAGCTCACCAAAAACTTTACAATCACTTATAATGTAAACACACTAAGTACCACCTCAAGTGTAAGTCTCTAGCTCGTGTCTCCCTCAAGTGTTAGGAATTACAACCTATTTCTAGGCATTATCACCTACCCTACTCCTCTTGGGACGACCCCGTCTCTCACCACACACTCTTATTGGTGTACTAGTGTAATACAAAGTGAAACTCACAATTAGGCTCACAACAAATGATTTGTTCTCTAATACAAGACGAGAACTCAATTAAGCACAACTCAAGGTTATAATCTCTCATACCCCAAATTATACTATGTATGAAAATACTAAAGGCTCAAGTGGGTGTGTGTAACAATGAGATTTAATAAAATAAAATCAAACTAAACTCAATATAGATTCTAGCTTATGGAAATAAAAATCAAACATACAAAATAGCTAGATTGAGTTTAGAAAAACTTCTCTATAGATAACAAGAGAGAGAGAGAGAGAGAGAGAAGAGTTGAATGCTCAAACACTAATAGATGATGTCCACTTGCTCTTGTGAAAGTTTCTTCACAAACAAACTCTTGAAACAAACTTAAATAAAACTTAAACACCCTTTAAAACTTGTTTAAAACTTTTCTTCTTGGTTGTTTAGAACTGAGGATATGTGGGGGTATTTATAGGAACCCCAAAGCCAAGAGAAAATAAGGCAAAAAGACCAAAAACCCAAATCTGTAAAATGCTGAAAAAACTAGCCGTTACAGCATCGGTCGACTGATAAACTAACCGTTAGAGGTATTTTCCAGCTCATCAGTCGAATGACGACCTTATCAGTCGACCAAAACAAAATAGAAACTTTTTGTTATTCAAAGTGTTTTCTTTAGTCGACACATCAGTCGGCTGACGTCCTCAGTCGACTTATCAGTCGACTGATAACAGGTTATCAGCCTGTTTTGAAACAGAAATCTGATTTTCAAACTCCTTTTAAAAATAGCAAATAAAATCAGAAAAATATAAAACTTTGGGAAATGATTTGTAGACATGATAATAAACATGCTACAAAAACTGGTTTTCAAAAAGCACCTCCCAAATGAGAAATCTCTTCATTTTATAAAATAGTCCAAAACATGAAAATATAAACATACTTGTTTTGACATTTTGACTACACTGTGTTTTGAAACTTCATAAACTAATTTTATAGACTTAATAGAAGATGTATATTATGATTGTTAAGTCTATAAACTAGAATAAACTATTTTCACATATAATCATGAAAAATATATATATGTATATGTGTTGTTCATTTTCATGTATATGTGGCAAAACACATTGTTTATTAAAACCAAACATGGTAGCTATGAAACATGTATGTATGTTTATAAATAAGGATCTATTTCATTTAAACTTTTGTGTGTGTTTATATGTATATTTGTGTGTATGTATATATATATATATATATATACAAAGAAACCAATAAAATGTGTGTGTATATAATTGAGCTTAAAGTACCAACACACATAATATAAATATAAACTAATTTACACAAGCTATCTAGATCTTCGATGAAGCTCAACTTGGTAAACTTGCGGATGAAGCTTGAACTTGGATCTTCAACTAGAATTGTATTGCTTCACTTCACTATTTCTTTCCATCCTCCAATGGATATGATCGTGAAAGCACTATTCCATCCAACCTCTAACATATTGTTTCCCTAGAATAAATACAAAAACACAAACACTAGACAAACAATATTAGTTGTAAATTATTTGCAAATCATCATCAAAACAATAGGACCCAACATATGAGTCTAAACTACATCTCCTTGAACCTTCGACGGGTACACAAGGTTAAACTGATTCTCGAAACTCCCAGGAGTATATGAATATAAATTGGTCTTCCCCGCTCTAACACTTTAAGAGCTTAAACTGTATAGACTCCAGTTAACATATGAGTATAAATTGTGTTCACGCCGATCACGAGTCAACACCGGTCAACGTGTAGTTATGAGTCAACACCGTTAAACGCGTGGTGATAAAAGTCAACACCAGTCAACGCGTTGTAATGAAAGTCAACGCCGATCAACGCATAGCCATAAGTCAACACTGATCAACACGTTGTGATGAAAGTCAACACTGGTCAACGCGTAGCCATGAGTCAATGCTGGTCAACGCGTAGCCATGATTCAACGCTGGCCAACACGCCGTGATGAAAGTCAACGCCAGTCAACATGTAGCCATGAGTCAACATCGATCAATGTATTATGATGAAAGTCAACGCCAATCAACGCGTAGCCAAGAGTCAACACCGGTCAATGCATTCTGATAAAAGTTAATGCTAGGCAACGCATTCTGATGAAATCAACACCGGTCAACACGTAACCATGAATCAACATCGGTCAACGCATAGCCATGAATCAACGCTAGTCAACATGTTGTGATGAAAGTCAATGTCAGTCAACGCATAGTCATGAGTCAATGTAGTCCATGCTAGTCAACGCATTAACAATTTTTACCAAAACAAGGCTCAGATCAATTCCCGATTAAAGGATAATTCCGAGATTTCAATCGTGATTCAGATACGAATCGCCGACGAAGATAATTAGTCCAACATTGATTCAACGATACGAGCTATAATTTAGAAATCAACACGCCAGCTTTAATTTAAGATTTCGGCAACGGTCAAATGATAAACGCAGTACCAGAAAAATTTTAGCTATTCGACAAAATATTGAATAGACTAAAAGCTGAAGAAGTTAACGAATTGAAGGCTGGACGTATTATATCCAAAGTATTCCAGGCTTCTCTATAACTAAAACACCTTGGAGGGGTATCTGTAGGCATCAAAAATTACCTATAGGTTCCAGCACGCAGCTCAAGATAGAAAAGATGATGAATATTATTATCTAAGTCAACAAAGATTATCTAATGCTGTGAGGAAGCTAACAATCGCATGAAGCGAGTTGACAAAACATATGATTCAATGGGACTACAAAGTAGCAAAGAAACGACTTGATCGGGAGTTTTATTTCACCGATGAAAGATGAAGTGCCACTCATGTCTCATTCACTCCATATGTGTTTCTTCCAGGGGAGGTTGTAGATTTCTACTCCGGCTTTCCAACGCATTTTGAATCACGTTATTCCGAGATTGAACGGGAGAATTAGAGGCGAAACAATCAAAACGCACCAACTGTGTCTCGGCCCGTGGTGTTTCACGCCCAGAAAAAGCTGTTTTTTCCCGTATAACCTCCCGAAAACTTGTTTCTCGATAAGATTTTGGGATTCCTTCAGTCCAGAGCCTCTCCAATTGATTTGAGAGTATCTCTTAATGTGTTTAAATGGTTACAACTAAGGATAAGATCAAATCGTTCGTTCTTATCTGAAAATTGAGTTTCTAAATCTTATAATACAGCCCTAGGGCCTTTATTCACATGGATCGGGAATTTGGAGCGGTCGGCGAAGCCCTATCATTTTGAACAGCAGAGGAGAACGAATTTTAGCAAGGAGGAAGCGAGTTCTTAGTGAGTTCTTCAACAAAAAGGAGGAGAGTTCGATAGATCTGCAACCACTTCAGCCTTGTTCATCCACTTCCCTTAAGATCGCACTATTGTAGTGATCTCAAGAAGAGTGTTTATCTCACCGTTGCTGAGATATTCACTTTAATTTCTTGTCTCCTTTGTGAGGCAACAAAATTAATTGGATTTGATTATTTGGTGGTCCACGGATAAACCCCGGACCGGCAAAGATCCCATGCCAGTAGAAGACCGATAAACGATCTCTCTACGTGTGTTTTTTAGAAAGTTGTAATTTTTTAATTTCTTTTGTGTAGAGAGATCTTATAAAAGGATTCCTCTTTTGGATTCGTTGTAAATGCCAGAAGTTGTAATGAATTCTTCAATGAAAACAACTTTCGACGCGAACATTTACAAACAATCACACCCACTCTCCATATCTATCTACATCCACATTCATCGCTGCTAATTATTGACGCAACACACAACTTAAGAATCAAATTTGGACTATCTCCTACAACACCTTATGTGTGGGATTCAACAATCTTTTATATTATAATTTGATAGTTATGCACTTGTAGCTTAGGCTTTATTTATCCCCTATTAGAAACTCATACATTTTGCTAATGATAAATCCTTTCTCAAAATGAACGGCTATCAAAAGTGAGAGAGGATTGTGCACTTCTTGGTCTTTTTCTTAAAGCCATGGTTGATCATCATATTTTATTACATTTTTATACACTCACTATCTATCTTATTTGAATAAATATTTCACTAATAACATGGCTTATCTTAATTTACAGGCTCATGAGAGTTAATGAATAAGAGACCAAAATAGTCAAATTCCCTTATTTTCTATCATTTATTGAAGCCCAATATGAAGAAAAAAGACCTAAAAAAAGCCTAAGGAACCAAGAAGAAATTGGATAAAAAATCAATAAAAACTCCAATTCAGTTACAAACCAATCGATCAACCCACTAATTGGTCGACCAACTGGTTCGTAGCTGAAATAGTTTATGGTTAAGATTTAATATTTATTCCCCAAGTCAAATCTAAGGGTTCTTTTTTATTGTTGTAGGCTACAAATAGAGGTAGAGGGTAAGGGGTTTAAGTGTGTTTTTTTGTAAAAGGCCATTTAGAGAGGAGGGTTACTCTTAATTAAGAGAATGCCTTTTTCACAGCATGGGAAGATTGGGGGTTCCAAGTGGACCCGTCAAATTGTCCTACCTTCTAAAATTAAAAATTTTATTTACAATTAAGAATTTTTTTTACCTCTTAAAAATTTTCTTTTCTTCTCTTTATTGATTGATGAAGATGATGAAGATAAAGATTGACATTCAAGGGGCTAGAACTCTCTTGTAATATAAAATTTTCTTTTTCTCTTTTAATCTCTTGCTTTAGATATTCATGCTTTAGGATTTTATTTTATTTTTCTTTTATGTTAGTAGATTATACTTATTTTGATGCCATGTAGAATAGAATTACTTTCATGTTCTTTTATTATTTTCTTGCATTTTTATTTTGTAGTATATATTTACTTTCTTACATTTTTATTTTTATAGTTTAGATTTACTTTTATGCTCATAGTTTAGATCTCTATTTTCTTGATCTTATTCTTATTTTTGTAAAAAAAAATTATTTCTCTTATAATTTTTTTTCTTTCTTTCATGCTTTCTAGTCTAGATTTTAGTTCTTTATTTTTATTTTCTGAAATGTGTAATTAAAATCTTGTAGGAATTCTAGAATTATATGAAACTTGTTTGATTTCTTTTATAGTTTGTGGAGCTCTCTTGTGCTTAAAATGATCATGTTTAGGATAATCAACTAGAAAACTAATTGGTAGGAAAATAATATAATAATCTATACTTATCTTAAGTGATTTGATATGTTATGATTATGTATTTTAGAATTAATATCTAGTTTTTTTCATGAATGTTGATTTTATTTAGATAATAATTTGATTAGTTATGCTTTTGTGCATTTCTTAAGTGGCTTGATTAGTCTATGTTTAATAAATCCCAAGTAAAGTGGTTTGATTAATTTATGCTTAATAAATCTCAAGTAAAATATGATAAAAAAAGTAGTTTCTAAATCTTAAATGAATTCAACTAGTGAATTTAATTCTAGATTCCTTGTTTCTCTAGTTAATTTCCTCCATCTTTTACTTGTTGTGATTTTCCTCTTTTTGATTAAATTTCTCTTTATTGATGTTGTTCTTTTCCATTTTATTCTTTATTTTCTTTTATTTGTTTTCTTAATTTTATTTTTCTCTAATTTCTTTCTCTCTCTTTACCCCCTCTTGATCTAGTTTTCCTTTATTTGTAAATAATCACTCTCTTTATCTCTCCATATTTTCACTCCTTTTTGTACTCATACAAATCTAGGACTCATTTTAGATTATTTCCTATAACACATTCTTCATGGAATCGACATTATAGCTATATTACAACATGATTGTGCACTTGCAATCTCAATACTATCTTCTCAAGTCAAGTTTTTGGCATTGTTGCTAGAGAATGTGTTTATAATTAGGATTTTTCTATTTTACTTCTTTAATTTTGTGTGTTTTCTTGTGAAGGAACTACTTTGAAGCTTGAAAATTGGGGATTAAAGATTGAAGATCGAAGATTGAAGATTTGCATGAAAAGGTAAATCATCTTTTTAGTATTTTCAATTTTACTCCTTTAGTTTGTTTCTTACAATTAGATTTAATTAGGATCTAATTAAATTTTTTGTCAATCCTAATAAAAGTCACCCTCCACTTGAATAACTACTAATAAAATAATGAATTCAAACAAGAGCTCTCTTTCTCACATCTATTTGACGTTAACCCAAATTAAAAAAATTTATTTTTTCATTCTTTTGTAGTTATTTTTAATTTTAGGGATGCATTGCATATAATAATAGGAATTCACCAAAGTGATTTGAGCATTTTGATTTAAGCACTCTTTTGAAAATACTCTTAAGGACGAAAACCACTAATCAAAATAAGGTGAGAGATTTCATCACTCTTTTTTACAAATCATTAATTTCTCACTATACAAACCCATTCCTTTTAAAACTGGTGAGATGTTAGCCCTTAAGGACTTGAGCTCATTAAAGAACAAGGAATTTTTTTTAAGTGAACTAGTTTAAATTTACTTGACTAAGGCAAGGTTTTAAGGTTGCATAAAGTGATCTCCAAGGAACGTGGTACTTAATTGGTCATCGACCTCCCTCTAGTACTATCCTTACCTAGCTAATTGACCGAGTAAACTTTAATCTTTTTACTAAATGAGTTCTAGGGTAGGAGCTGGTCTAGTTGAGTCTAGGCTTAGTCCTAAAATTAAGGATAATCAATACAAAGAGATTGCTCTTGATTTGTTTTAGTTAGGTTTTTCTTTTTTTCCTCTTTCTTCTCTTTATTTTAGGTTTTCTAGTTTTTCTCTTAAAAAAGTAAACCTATTTTTCCTAGATCTTTTTATCTAATTTTCTTAGATAAAAAAATCCAAAATGAATTTGTTTTAGTTTATGCGAGTTTGGATTAAGGATAATACCAATCATTTAACCCAAAGCTGCTTACATTTTTATCTCTGAGTTTGAGACTGTTTTTTT
>BQKN01057744.1:1442-13455 GCA_022839385.1 Asparagus kiusianus | reverse complement strand
GGCGGAGCTGAAGAACAGAAGAGGTAAACGGCCTCAACAACCGATGAATGGCAACTCTTCCAAGCCGCCGACGAACGAATGGATCCGCGTCAAACGGAATCGTTCAACACTTGAGGAGCGCATTCACAAGCGCCGCGCACTCTCAGCGCAAGCACGGGCTCAAGTCCAAGAAGCCCGTAGAAGGTTGCAGAAAGAGATGGCCAAGAAGCCGCCACCAACCCACCAAATATGGAAGCCGAAGTTTGAAACCGCAACTCAGGCTAAGGAACAATCAATACAGCCTTCAAAATGAGTTCAACCTCCCGGACTGTCCCAGAAAAGGAAGTCAGTTTTGGAACGCCTCGGTCCAATTCCCGATGAAAGAGGCAAGGCTCCAGTTCAAGAACGTTTGGGCCCGATGAAGAAACCCCGAACGACTCGACTTGCTGGGGGTTGCCATCATTTTCAGCATGACAGGGAGTTCAAAGCAGCTGCGCACGCCAATTTGCGCATTGAAGTCCAGGAGCCCGCTGAGAGTTCACGCCCACAAAGGCACGTTTCGAGGCGAGTGACTCTCGAAAGTCCAAATAAGGTAATTCGCTCTCAGAAGGAAACATTGTCATCCGATGATGATAACGTTATACCTGGAAAATCGTGCCAACACGCGATAGGTTGCTCCGACTTTCATACGGACGAGCTGTACTATCGTGCTGGGGGTACGAACAGAGCCAGAAAAAGAAGTCCTCGTAGGCTCGAAGCTCAGTGCCCCTGTTCCAAACTCATTTGGGCGGTATTGTCTCAGTGTAATTGCACTAAGACGATCCCCGAAAGAGTTTCAGTGTTCGAAAGGATCAGCACTGAAACGCCAAAGCCAAGGCCTAGGCGTTTCCGACGAAGGAAAGCGGTGGTTGAAGACGAAGAATTTCCAAGAGTCACCGCGAAGACGAAGAATTTCCAAGAGTCACCGCTAATATGACCAACAAGGGGACATTGGCACGGGATGATCTCGAGTCGATTCTGAATGCATCGCGACGTCTAAACCGTTTGTAGTCCGGAGCCATCTCACGAAGGACGTATGGCAGGGTTCGGATAAGCTCACCTTCAGAAGATGAGGAATCAGATGCATGCTCTGCGGTTGCATCTGACAACACTGTATCCAGCGAAGGAGAACCCCGCGAGTCATTCATGATAAGCGCGGAACAAGTGGCCAAGATGCTTGAAGAAGCCATGGCCAAACAACAGGAGACCTTCAGGCTCGAGATGCAGATGGCCATGCAGACCATGAGGGAGATGCATGAGCAGCAAATCCAGGCACTGAGGAACCAGCGAGGCGAACCAAGCCATCGTAATCAGGTTGTTCAAGAAGTTGAACATACGGATACGGATGAAACTCGCAATGCCGATGACCCTCCCATCAACGCAGGGGGTGGTAATGAGGATGCCAACGAAGATACAAGTGAAAACTTGAAGATCAAAAGCCTCGAGAGCAAAATCAATACCTTGATGTCCGCTCAAGAGGTGAAGAAAACGGGCATTCCTTGTCCATACCCAAGGGAGTGGGATTCAATCCCCTATCCGGCGAAGTTTAGTCTAATCAACTTCACGCCGTTCGATGGGAAAGGTTCCCCCACTCAGCATTTGATTTATTTCAAATCGCACCTGGGTGTTATCTCTGGCAACGAGCCTCTGATGGTGCGGTCATTCGTTGGCACTCTTCGCGGAGCCGCCTTCAATTGGTATCGCCGCCTCAAGCCAGGAAGCGTGAATAGCTGGGACGACATGGAGACAAAGTTCCTCGCTAACTTCTTCGACGACGACACCGAGATATCCATCGGAACGTTGCTCGACGAGAAACAAAAGGATGGGGAATCGGTCGAAACCTTCGTCAAGAGGTTCCGGAACAAAGCGTTGAATTGCCGGGATCCGATCACGGAGGAGTTCATCCTCCAAACTTGCCACAACAACCTCGCATTGGACGTGTTGGAAGCAATGGGGACAGCACCATCCAATACTTGGAAAGACTTGAAGGTCCGAGGGGAACAAGCCGAACGCTTCCTCCGAAGGAAGAAGGTCGAGAGGAGTCGATCGACGACCAATCCTCCAAACTCAAACTTCGCCTCCCGTGGTAAGGGCAAAACACCTACAGCGGCTGTTGACGCTAATCAAACGTCGCAACTGCAGTCCCGGAGACAACAGAAAACTTCGGATCAAAGGCCTCAAAAAGAGTACTCCTTCAAGGACGAAGATGTTCCAGCCATCTTCAAATCCCTCCTTGACAATAACAAGATCAAGCTCCCACCGATCACGAATCAGGAGGAAGCTGACAACACTGCCGAAGTACTGCGCATACCACAGGAGGATCCTTCATCCCACCAAGGCCTGCTTTACTCTAAAGAACAGTATCCAGACCTTGGTTGAAGCCGGTGTCATAACGCTGGAGTAAGCCAGTCAAGAATGGCGAGACTCCAGTGGGTGCACGAGTATAAACTGTATCCCAAAACTCCGACCGGTATAAGAGTATAAACTGCTTCCTGACACTCCAAAAAGTATACGAGTATAAACTGCTTCTTAATACTCCAATAGGTATATGAGTCTAAACTATTTCCTTTCTTCCACGGGAAGTTCCTGGAGAGTGCCGTGCGTAGTACTCTTAAGGATAACCCGATCGTGCACCCAGTTTTGTAAAGAAAGCTGGGGGTCGATAATTCATGTAACGGGAAGTTCCCGGAAGAATGTTAAATATAATATTCTTAGGGATAACCCGATCATTATGAATAAAGTGATAAACACTAAACACTCTTGAAATCACTGACGAATTGTCAGAACCCCGTTTTTGTTAAGGCTTTATCACTTAACATCAGGGACCCCCTTTCGAGTGATTTGTACGAATCAACATTCCTATAATGATTTGTACTCTCACTCTCACTTTCCACTTGGTCAAACCTTCCTACAGTTAGGGCCAAAACAAAAATCCCCTCTCGATTCCTTCAATGAACGAGAGGTCCACTTTCAAATTGAGCGATCAAACCTTCCTACAGTTAGGATCGTCTCAAACCCCCCATTTGGTCAAACCTTCCTACAGTTAGGACCAAAACCAAAATCCCCTCTCGATTCCTTCAATGAACGAGAGGTCCACTTTCAAATCGAGTGATCAAACCTTTCTACAGTTAGGGTCATCTCAAACTCCCGCTTGGTCAAACCTTCCTACAGTTAGGACCAAAACCACAATTCATTCTCGATAAACAAGAAATTCATCTTTACCTCGGTAATCAAACCTTCCGACAGTTAGGGTTATCCGAATCTCTTTGATTCTCGGAGTGGAGATCCCACTCTTAGTTTCACCTTTCCGGATTCTGGGGGTGGAGATCCCACCTCGAGTCTCCTTTTCAAATTGGGAATAGAATATAAAATTCTTCCTTTCCCACACCAATCTTTTCCAAAAGTTTATCAATTTAGGATTCATCCTAGGAAGTTTATCCCGAATCCTAAGCAGGGATAAGTCTGCGCCTAACACGCGCTGCCGGTTTAGTCTTTTTCCGATTGAAAAAGACACCAGAGTTCGATTCTGGGGTATTTTATCCTAAAACCTAAGCAAGGATAAGCCTGCGCTTAACACGCGCTGCCGGTTCGTTCTTAACCGTTGAAAAGAACGCCCGTCCGCATATTCAACATTGTGGCAGGCTGTTATTAATAACGCCGAAATCTATGCCTTACACGCATGGGGAATTTCATCCTGAATCCTAAGAAAGGATATGCCGACGCCTAACACGCGTCGCCGGTTTAGTCTTTTGCCGATTGAAAAAGACACCAGGGTCTAAACCTGGGGAATTTTATCCCGAAGCCTAAGTAGGGATAAGCCAACGTCTAATACACGTTGCTGGGTAGCCTATTCCCACAACAATGATGAAGTCTACATATTCGAAGTTGTAGCACGAAGTCTAAGGGAGTTCATTCCTTTAGCACAACGTCACATGCGGAACGGATTTTAAACAATCCGCATGTTAGCCCGACTCAAACGGTAGTCGGTAAAGGCTAATCAAATCCGTTTAAGGCTGGGGGTTAGCCAAAAACCCTAAAGTCAACGCCTAACACGCGTCGCCGGGTAACCTATTCCCGTAACAAGTGGTAAAGTCTATGTATTCAACATCATAGCACAAAGTCTAAAGGAGTTCATTCCTTTAGCACAACGTCACATGCGGAACGGATTTAAACAATCCGCATGTAAGCCCGATTCAAACGGTAATCGGTAAGAGCACCTCAAATCCGTTGAAGGCTGAAGATTTGCCAAAAATCCTAAGTCAACGTCTCATACACGTTGTTGTTTAGTCTTTTCACAGGAGAAAGACGAAGTCTACGTATTCAATATCGTAGCACTAAAAGGGTTAACTCTTTTAGCTTAACGTTACATGCGGAACGGATTTAGACAATCCGCATGCTAGCCCGACTCAAACGGTAGTCGGTAAAGGCTCATCAAATCCGTTGATGGCTGAGAATTTGCCAAAAATTCTATAAGTACAAGTCATTGACGCATCAATTCTATGGATTGGTCTCGTGACTCAAGTATCCGCCACGCTCCAATACCTTAAGAGCTTAAACTGTGCATACTCCAGCAGACGTACGAGTATAAACTGTGTCAAACGTCGAACAACGCATTACAATGAAGTCTGGACGCCGGACAACGCGTCGCAATGAAGCTCAAACGCCGGACGACGCCGTCAATTGATGATCAGTTCTATGTTGAAGCAACCAACTCGAGCTAAAAAAATTAAGAAATCAAGAATCGACTTCAAGTTCAAATTCCAACAACGGTCAGACAATAAATGCAGCACCAGAACCCTTACAGACGTTCGACAAAGCACCGAATAGCCTGAAGGAATTGAAGGAATCCAGAACAAAAGCCATTCCAAAGTCCCGCTACACCGACTGAAGGTTGGGACAATCACATCCAAAGTATTCCAGACTCTTCTATAAAAGAACGAGGCTGAAATACTTTGGAGGGGGTATCTGTAGGCGTATAAAATTGCCTATAGGTCCCACAACACAGCTCGACACGGTGATTCGACAAATCAACGAACCATCGAGTGACGAAACGACGAGGTCAAAAAATTGTACGCAAACAATGTCAATCACGTGCGGAATCAATCCAACGGTTCGAGGAGTCAACGAGTCATCTAAACAAGAGCGAACTCGGATGAACCACGATCGAATCAAGATCGGTTTCGGACTCGAACTCAGAAGCAGATTAACTGCCATATTTGGAATCAAGTCAACAAGTCGATTCCAAACCAAGTCAACCACAAACCGAATCAAATCCGAACAACGGAGAACCGGAAACACCAGAAAACGACGAAGCAACGGAATTTCAGAATAATGAGAATACGGA
Source organism: Asparagus kiusianus (assembly GCA_022839385.1). NCBI lineage: Eukaryota > Viridiplantae > Streptophyta > Magnoliopsida > Asparagales > Asparagaceae > Asparagus > Asparagus kiusianus. Next base: position 8,093 of record BQKN01057744.1, on the reverse strand, counting down.
CTGATCGGGAGCCCCGCGACGTTTACAAAAGGCGCATCACCCCTCATGTCTCATTTATTCTATAGATGATCTAATCATTAGAGCTTATAGAAATCCTCGTCGGATTTCCAACGCACTTTGAATCATTCAAATCCGAGTTCGGACGAAGAAGTTACGGCGGAAACGAACAAGTATACATAACACGACGCCTCAGCCTGAATGAGACACCCTGAGGTGTCTCGGCCCTTGTGAAGCTGTTTAGACTATGATCCGATCTGAATCTAAAGATACTCAAAACAGGAACGTTGTAGATATTTTTGTCAACATTCCAACCCATTTGGAATCAGATCATTTGGAGGTCATATGCGGAAGTTAGGGCGAAAATAGTGCCGAGACACCCCAGGGGTGTCTCGGATTTTGCGAGACACCCCAGAGGTGTCTCGGCCCTTGTGAAGCTATTTTGACCAGGATCCCGTTAGAATCTGAAGAAACTCAAAACAGGAAAGTTGTAGATATTTTTGTCAACTTTCCAACCCATTTCGAATCAGATCATTTGGAGGTCATATGCGGAAGTTATGGCAAAATTAGTGCCGAGCCACCCAGAGGTGTCTCGGACCTGGCCGAGACACCCAAAGGTGTCTCGGAACTTGTGGAGCTGTTTTGACCATGATCCCGTTAGAATATGAAGAAACCCAAAATAGGAAAGTTGTAGATATTTTTGTTAACTTTCCACCCCATTTGGAATCAGATAATTTGGAGGTCATATGCGGAAGTTATGGCAAAAATAGTGCCGAGCCATCCAGAGGTGTCTCGGACCTGGCCGAGACACCCAAAGGTGTCTCAGACGTTGTGGAGCTGTTTTGACCAAGATCCCTTTAGAATCTGAAGAAACTCAAAACAGAAAAGTTGTAGATATTTTTGTCAACTTTCCAACACATTTGGAATCAGATCATTTGGAGGTCATATGAGGAAGATATGACTAAAATAGCCGAGATACCCCGAGCTGTCTCGCACTTGGGCCCTTTAAGTGGTTTTAACCGCTCCGCAACCCCTGATGCCTATAAATACAAGCCTTAGGCCTCACTTTTTTGGAGGTTGGATTTTGGAGGAGGCGAAGCCCTGCTGGAGTGGAGATTCAAAACTTAGAAAAGATTTAATTTTGGAGATTCGAAGACTTGTTCATCCGGATCTGGTGCTCGGCGATCGTCAACGCCAAATAAGGCAGGAGTTCGAGAGGACCGGATCGGGAGATCTACGTTGCTATACTCCGGATCTAAGCTTGGTTCTTAGATCCCGAGATTGAGCGGTTGTTTCCTTGATGAAACAATCCCTCCGGCTATTATCTCCCTTGGTGGAATAATACCCGTTATACTGCGTAGATCTGCCCGGATCGAGATCACGCGGTGGTCCACGGCAAACAACCCCGGCGCAGGCAAAGAACCCACACAAAGCGAGTGACCGCAAAACAGGAGCTCGCGATTCGTTCGACAAACAAGGAAACAAGTTGTACTCTTTCTTTTTCGTATTTTGATTTTCATTGTAACCGGATCTTATAAAAAGACCGGATTTTTGTAATCGATAAACTATTACAAGAGTGTGCAATGACATCAATGAAGAAAGGCACAAATTTTCCCGCGAACAGGCGCCAGCGGTTGTTCTGGTTCTGGGAGCGCCAGTCACCGCTTCTGCGATCGTGACCACTAGTACTCCGATCGTGGCTTCATCCTCTGTCGAGGATGCCTCTCTCTCTCCTATGGAATGCTGGTGAAAGAGGCAGGTGGCGCGAGCTGTGGCCAACTTCGAAGACACTCTGGCCCACTGCACTCGGCAGGTCTTGGAGGGGAATTGTCCCTTCGAGGAATTCAAGGAAGTTCTCGAGGACGACGCGTCCTTCTTGCGTAAGAGGCTCGGCACCATTGCGGCGAGACCCTACTTTCAGCGCCTGAACGAAGTGGAGGTGGCGGTTCAGCAGCTGCTCACTGCTCGTGCGAAGAGTTCCAACCTCTTTGATCTCGCCTCTCACGAAGTTCGAGTAACTCTGGCAGATCGGGATCGCCGCCTGAACGAGAATCTGACGCTGGAGTTAAAGTTGTCAGCGGAGCTGGAGCAGGCCAAAGCCGAGGATGCACGGGTGGCTCGCGAGCAAGAGACGGTTGATAGCCGGTTCTCCCGACTTTCCTTTGAAGTGGAGAGGCTGAAACAGGTCATAGCTGACGCGCAGGCCTCTCTGGCTGTTCAAGGGGAGGCCCTTGATCAGGTGGCAAAGGAGTTGGAGGGTGTTGAGTCCCGCCGGAAATTGACCACTGACTCTGTTGGGGAGAAGGATCGAGCCCTCAAGGATGTCAAGGTGGCCATTCAAGACTTGATCTCGTGCACTGAGGAAGAGATTCGTGGAGAGATCTTAAGGAGGCTTGAGCTCCGCCATGCCGAAGAGATTCGTGAGGCGGAACTGCGGTTGAAATCTTTGTAATTCGTCTTTTTTTTGTAACAGGACTCTTTTTCATGAATGAAATTATCCTTTTGTTTCTGGCGATTCTGGCTTGTGTGCATACTATATTTAGTATAGATATTTTAATGCACTAGTTGATGTTAAGTTGAGGGAAATTTCCCTTGGCAGATTCCAGCTACAGACCCGTTTCGCCTGCAGGCGAATTTTACAAATTGATGAATTCACAGTTGTTCTGTTAGCGGCGATTCCAGATACAGGTGGACTCTGCTTTTAGCGGGTCGTGTGTCCGCCCACGTGCACGTCAGTCACAGAGACGTGGGTGCGCCGTCTTGCCTTAATTACGGTGCGACGGGTCTCTTCGTCCTTCACGCCCGATCCGGGCCGTCGGTTAGAGATCATGCCCCGAAACCGTCAAATCTCAACCGCTCATACGGGATGCGGGATATTCGGCTTCCTCCTTAACTGTTCGGGACTGAAGGGTCCAATCGAACCGCACATAACCTCCTAGGATCGGGGTATTTTAGTACCTTTTCCCTTTGTCAAAAAAACCAAGGCTTTCTCATCGTTCCTCTCGGAAGAGATCCTAATTACCTTGTGTCTCCCAGATGGCACCGAAGACGAAGAGGGTTACTTCCAAGAAGAGGAAGGAGGCATCTTCCTCGGGTGCGGCAGGAGCAGCCGCTATCGAAGGTATGTTCCCAGTTCAAACCCTATTTAGACATGGATAGGTATCTCTTGCTTAGATCCCTCTTCCATGCCCTCACTGTGCTTCTCAGTCCACGATGATGCACCGCTTCCTGAGGAGCACGAGGCGGAACCCATCTTGATATCCGATGATGAGCCCGAGAGCCCGGAGGCTCCTCCTGCCCAGGGTTCTGCTCCGCAACCAGGAATGGAACCTTGTCTCGAGGTTCCCCCAATTGCGGCGCTCGCCCCTGGTCAAAAACCCACTCCTCCTGGCTCCTCGTCTTGGCAGGCCCGCGTCGAGGAGTTCGAGAACGCCGTGAGACAGGTAATTTCTCTTGTCGATCTCAGCATGGGTAGTTTTGCCAGTTTCAGGCAATCTCTCCTGGATCGTGCGGTAGACCTTCGACGATCGGGCGAAAATCGGCTTTTCACCCGTTGTATGCGAGAACTACGTCTTCTGGAGTCGCGTATGACAGGGCTAGAGGCATTGCTGCGGGAAGGCCCCGAAGTTTATATGGAGTCTTGCCTGGCTTTCATCAGGCGTAGGGAGGCCCATGAACAGGAGATCCGTTCCAAAGAGATCGCTGATTCGGAGTACATTGCCAATTTCTGGGTGGATCACCATCGCTCGTCAGAGGAGGAAGTCATCGACCTTAATCACACGATAGCTCGCCTGCGAACCGAACTGGGACATGCGGAGGCGAGGTTGGAGAAGCTCCAGACCGACGTCGTCATTGCCCGTGAGAAGGCTGAAGCGGCAATTCAGCGCCTCTTGGTGTTGCGGGAACAAGACGCTGTCGCTAAGTCGAACTCCGAGGAGCGGATTAGGAAAGCGGCCGAGGACAAGGCTCGAGAGGACCACGCGAGACGGGTAGCATTGGGCCAAGGCAGAGATTTCCACTTTCAGTGTGTTTGATTGAGATCCCCACCATGTATTCGTGCCTAAGACACTTTGTTTATTTGTCTTGCTTAATTTTGAAACTATGCCATGACTCGTGAAGTCATGACCTGTTCAGATGTATTATCTTAAACACTGGGTGCATGTTTTGCTTCTTCGAATGTAATATTATGACTTTCGCGATTTGCAAAAAACATAACTTTGTTCAAATGTACTGTCTAGAAGCATTTGATGTAGTTTGTCTTCTTCCTCGTCGTGTTCCTTTTGGATATAACCCCTTTAATATTTCTTTGGCATGGCCATCAGCGGTTTCAGGTTGCAACACTTGGGCGAAAACTCAACTTGAGTATGGCTCAGCCCAGAGGATGGCGAATTCGCTGGGAGAGACGTACTAAACCGTCGGAGAGTTCATTTGAAGGTTAACTTCATCCCTCGGCGAATTCAAACCATGGGCGAATCCCGAGTCCTGGCGGATTTGTGTCGATGTCACTGGCGAATTTACGCAAGGCGAAACTTGGATTGTGGCGGGTTTGTCTAACCGTCGGAGATCCAACCGCGGGCGAAACTCACGCCACGTGTCGGTCGGCAGACCCAAGCGCTTGTCAACTAAGGCTCTGCGAACTCATTAATGCTCATTTATTGGTGAAGCGACTGAACCCTTCGCCTCTTGCTCAATCCGATTGGTCGGTTTGGTGTCTCGAGAGTAGTCTTTAATGGCGTTGAGTTCGAAGCGTCGCAGGTCGCTCGGGCCGCTTGATGGTTTGGGGCAACGAATCTCAGCCGTCGGATTTCTTGGTATATATTTCCGCACTCGCCCTCTTCTGGCAGAGTCTTGACTGCTTCGAGCGAAATCTGCCAGAAAAGAAAAGAAAACTTTTCTCCTCCATGGCTTCCTCTTCCGATCACAGCGATGCCGAAGGTGTCGGCTCCTCCGCCACCGTCGTGGGTGTCGGCGCTCCGTCTGCTGCCCCGGCGAGCCCGGTCCAGGGATATCCTATTCCGGACCCCGTGGCTCACCCTGCTTTTGTGCCGCTCCAGGAGTTGGTGGATTTGGTGCACGGGTGCGCCCTCTCTGTCAGCATGGGCGGTGAGCGATACTACGACTCGCTCCCCCTCGTAGAGGCACGTCTGGAGGCGATCCTCCGTGCGGGCGATGACTCGCTCACACAGCGATATGAGCGAGAGCTTGAGCTCGTGGAGGGGTGGATGTACCGCCTCGAGGAATTGGCTCATGAAGACCTCTCCAACGAGTCACCGCCTCTCCCACTGCACCTCCTACTAGAGCGTAACGAGCGGGCGAAGCGGATCCAGGCGAAGGAGGCTGAGCTCAGACGCCTACGAAAGCGACACCAAACGGTACTGGACCGGATGGACGCTTACATGGATCGGGCTTTCTTTGAGGACGCCGGCACTCTCCGCAGCGAGGTGATGCTGCAGGAGCGTTTGCGCAAGGCGAGGAAGCTCGGCGAGGCTGCCAGGGAGGTGGAGAGGGCGCTGGAGCTCCTTCGCCAGGAGGAAGAGGAACGCAAGGCGGACCTGGCCAGGCGGCAGCAGGAACGGAAGGAGAAGGCGAGGACCCGACGTGCGGCGGAGCGGGCTGCGCTCAAAGCCAAGATCGGCTCTTTTAGCCTTCTAAAATTCCTGTAATGTCTGTTTTGCTTATGTAATTTTGTCAACTTAATTAGTGCCCTGGGCATCACAACTAAACTGAAAACTCTTGTAAATTTCGGTCCGTCGTGGCCCTTTAGCTTGTTTTGCTTATCTTTGTTTTGCATGGATGGTCTCCCTCCATTTCTTCTTTGTGTGTTGCTGGGAACCTCGAGTTGAATTTGGTGAGCTTCTGACCATTCTGTTCCGAACTTAGTCATTTTGGACCCTTGTTCTGCTCTCGGTTGCTTACAGCGTGGGATCGGGTTGACTCCGATTTTCGCGTTGTAGCTCCAGTGGGATCAAGAGAGTAACACTCGGCTTGCAGCAGAGAACAGTCGTTCGCTCCTACGGCCGACTGAAAATCTCAACTTCAACTTGCCATTCGGCAAGCTGTCGCTTGAGGAATCGGCAGAGATGTCGTTTGCCAACCTGCTCTTGATAGTTGTCGTCGTCTGAATAGGCGGCGACAGATGATAATCGAATCGTCAGGGATGTAGGAATATGACGTTCGATTGTTGTAGGGGCCCTCACGTGGTAGGCCGCTACCCATCAGTTATCCTAACGGAATGTTAGGATAGCTGGAATAGGCCAGATAGTTCAGGGACGTAGGAGTGTGACTATTGGCAGAAGTAATAACACGTCGCGTGGTAGGCTATTACTTAGGCTATGTTATTCGTCGGAATAACGGCGCCAATCATCAGAGGTGATCATTAACCTGATGGGGTTTTGTCACGATTGGAGCGACTGTGGGGGACCTACCATTCTTCCTGAGGAGGATTGGTGAGTAAATTGTGTCAGAGGTTTAATGTTAACGTGACAGGGAATGTCGTAATTGGAACGACTTTGGGGATCCACCATCCTTTGGAAGAGGATTGGCGAGTTGATTTGGTTTGTCGTGATGTGAACGACTTTGGTGGATTCGCCATCTCGTTGGAGAGGACAGGCGAAATGAATTGGTTTGTCGTGATATGAACGACTTAGTGGATCC
>BQKN01057737.1:0-12247 GCA_022839385.1 Asparagus kiusianus | reverse complement strand
TTTTTGAGGTGTGTTTGGATATCTTTCAGCATTTTTTGACGCCTACATATGGTGTAAGGGTTTTGCTCTCCATTTGTTTCTACATGGTATCAGAGCACTAAAAAAACTAACCCTAATTTCCATCACAGAAAAAAATGATCGATCAGTCAAAGATCTGACCAATCAGTCGAAGACGAAACTCCACATAACCCCAAATCGCCGCCACCAACGCCATCTTCTTCACTGGACGCCGCCGCCACCATCTTCAGTTGCCGACGCCGCCATCTTCGCCGCCTTCTATGCTTGTCGCTGTCATCATCGATCCCTCACCGACGCCGCCTCTTTCATCCTCGTCGACAGCCGTTTTCTTTGCTGTCACCGACAGCCACCTCCGTCGTCGTCATCCTCTGAGACCCAGATTGGTCTCTTCTGCCGTCGTCACCGAACCCTAGGTCCTCTTTTCACTCGTCTTTTTTTTTCATTCGCCCTTTAGCTTAAAAAAAGGGAGGAGGAGATTTGAGTATTTTAATATTGGGCCGATGAAAATGCCTTTTTTTCTCTTCAAATTGATCTGCAAATTGATCTGATTGGACAGGGACAAAAAAAACAGTGATAAAAAAAGGAAATTTGGGACCCTATCCTTGCTCTCATATATGCCTATGTATTAATTTTACAAGTCCTACTTCTCTGATTAAGATTCTACTGTCCTAGCTATTTGACTATTACCTGGCTATTTGACTACTTCCTGTCTACTATTAGGGCCTGTTCGTTTGCCTAAAAAAAGAGGGAAATCAAAGAAAATGAAACCTATTTCTAAGAAAAATAGGTTTTTGAATTGTTTGGTTGACTAAAAAAAGAAGGAAATCAAAGAAATGGAGATGAGATGAGATGAGTTGTCATATTATTATTGGATGATGTGAGTGATTTTTTAAGAAAATTAGTTTTGATGTTGTTTGGTTGGCGAAAAAAAATAAGGAAATAAATTATAAGAAACCTATTTCCTGTAGTTTGTTGTTTTCTTTTGTTTGGTTCATTCTTAAAAATAAGAAATGAAATGAGATGAGATGAGTTGTCATTGTATTATTGGGTGGTGTGACCCACACTTAAGAAAAGTGTTTTCACAACTTTTTGGGATGAAAACAAAGAAATAAAATGTTAATGAGATGAGGTGAATTGTTATAATATTTTATTGGATGATATGAGTGATTTGAAATGATGAGAAGAGATGAGTTGAGTGATGTTTGGATGAAAATAATATTTTATTAGATGTGATGGATGAGTTTTTGGATAAAAATAATATTTTATTAGATATGATGGATGAGTGATTAGATGAAAATAATATTTTATTAGATGATGTGGATGAGTTGTTGGATGAAAATAATATTTTATTGGATGTTGTGGGTGAGTTTTAGGGATGGAAATGGAGGAAATAGTAGTTTTTGAGATTTTCACCTTTTCCATTTTCATTTCTTGGTTTTTAGGAAATAAACGAACAGACCCTTATTGTGCAACAATGTCGGAAATCTCCTCTCCTTTCTCTCTGTTGTTGCTGGTGAGACTACTACTCCCAAGATAGTCTTGGGGACTACAATAAAATTGAATGGTACAAACTATCTGCTTTGGGCACAGGCTCTCCGCATATTCATTGGTGCTCAGAGCAAACTTTCACATCTTCTGGCCTCTCCATCCCCCATCACATATCCCACCTACAATTCCTAGCTCTCGTCTGATTGTTGTGTTATGACTTGGCTTCTCAACAGTATGGAAGCACAGATCAGTAGCAGTGTTATGTTCTTAACCACCACGAAGGAGATATGAGACAACCTGAAGATTATGTACGTGAATGAGAAGAATGCTTCCCCTGTATTTAAGATCTATGAGCGACTGTTTGTGCTCAAACAGGGAGATAAGTAAGTTCCTAGGTTCTTAGGTGAGTTGAAAGTGTAGGATCTGAAATAGATACACTAGAACACTAGAGGGGGTGAATAGTATTCTTTTAAAATTTATGTAAAGTAGATTATAAATTGCAAAGAAAGAATGGCAATCTCAGAAAATGAACATCACAAACACAAGCATGTATATTGGTTCCACCTCCCCGGTGTACATCCAGTCCCCAAACAAATCCCGCTTGAGAGTTTCCACTATGATTTTGAAACCTTACAAAATCAAAAGCAAACCTGACCAATTTGTAAGACCATGCAAATTGCAAACCCAATTGGCAAGACCATGCCAATTGTAAACCGATCTCTAGATCAAGAGATCAACCCCTCTCATAAACCGAGAGAACCTTTCTTTGAAGCAATGTACAATTCTAATCCTATAAGCCTTGAAGTGGATGTGAACGTGTAACAATGGCTTATCAATCTTTTTAACTCTCTGAATATTGCCTAAACAAGCTTTAAGAATGATAGGAATAAATGTAATATCAGAAACTCTCTTTTATAGAAAAACAGATTGAAAAACTAAAAGTTTAGAGAGTTAATTTGCACAACATGTGAATCTTATAAGTGCAAAACTTGGTGCTTGTTTTTTGATGTTTAAACCTATTTATAGCCTCTGAAATGACATAATTTTAAACCCAATTAACGTCCACAAAACGGCTATAAACAGACACTTATTTAAAACCTAAAATCTGAAAAAACTACATCTGTAGTCGACTACAAGTCATAGTAGTCGACTACACTGAGTCTAAACAGACTCTGTGAAGTCAGAAAATTGCTTAGTAGTCGACTACAAGGCACAGTAGTCGACTACACTGTAAACTCACAGATTCTAGAATTTTCTCTTTAGTATTTTGACCGTAACTTTCTCATACGATATCGGAATGAGGTGATTTAAGATTCGTTGGAAAGCTCTTGAAGAGACCTACAACTTTGATCTTTTGAGTTTTTTCAGATTCTAATTTCTAAGGGGTATAAATAACATGTTTTAAGACTCACTCAATATTTATAAACTCTAATGGCTAACATAGGGGATTTCTATTGTTAACCAACATACTAAGCATGTGTTAGTATGTTCTAACACTATGTGTGTGCATGTGTATGAGTGATCAAGGCTTGTACAAATTTTTAAGCAAAGAAAATATAAAATTATATTTTGACAATAAAGTATATCTTCTTCTTTGCTTCATTTTGTCTTGAACTCATCTATGTCTTGAGTATCTCTTTGAATATAATTATTGATATAGCTCTGATACTGCAAAACAAATGTTAGCACATAATACACACAACATATAATATTTGTTATCATCAAAATAAACTAATCTTGGGGTCAAGATTCCTAACAGAAAGGACTGGTAGACGAACTAAAGATGCATTAGCCTGTAGTAGCTGATGCATCGACGCTATTGGGATATCGTCGCGACCTGACAGTGTCCAAGTTTCTTTCTGGATTGCACCCTACCTTACGGTCCCAGGTAAGAGGACAGATATTGCGTGGAGATACCATCCCCTCACTAACTGTTATATTCTCCTGGGTCATGTAAGTTTTTACTGGTATTACTTTTAATACTACTGCACTGTCTCCACCTTCAGTGAATCAGTCTGCCATGTTCTCTTGTCGAGGAAGAGGCCGCGATCGTGGTCGTGATTTTGGGGGAGGACGTGACTCCTTTGGTGGGAGACGGGGTGATTCTGATAGGGGCCCACGTTAGTGTGGTCACTGTGGGAGGACCAATCATATTTCTGAGAAGTACTGGGAGAAGTTTGGTCGTCCCCCGTTAGCCCAGGTAGCTGATGCCGAGTCAACTCGTTCGTCTATTTCTGTTATTATTTTTGGTGGTCTAGCTGCTACTGCTCCTACTGTTCAGATTTCTTAGACGGATTATTAGAGATTACGCCAGCTAGAGCTCTCTCAGAATAGTCATTCTGCTACTCATGCATCTTCTTCAGGCACAGATTATGAGGAAGCTATGTTAGTACCAGCCTGGAAACAGGCTATGGATGAGGAGATGAGTGCACTGCTTTCTAGAGACTTGGAATTTGATCTCTCTTCCTACCGGAGCAACTGTGATTGGTTGCAGATGAGTGTATACCTTAAAATATCACCCCGATGGGTCTGTTGACCGATATAAAGCTCGCCTGATTGCTAAAGGTTATATCCAGACATATGGCATTGATTATTTTAAGACCTTTTCTCCTGTTACTCGTCTCAACTCCATCAGAGAAAGTATGTGCTAGATTTACTAGAAGAAACATGTTTCTTAGGATGCAAACCAGCAAGCACTCCAATGGAGGCAAATGTTGATTTGTGGCGTGATGATACTTCTCTACTAGATGACGTTAGACGATACAGGAGATTGATTGGGAAGCTAATCTATTTGACAGTTACTAGACCTGATATTACCTTTGCAGTAGGTGTACTGAGCAGGTTTATGCACAAACCTAGAGAGGTTCATTGGACATCTGCTCTGAAGATTTTGGCATATGTCAAAAGTTATCCTGGTAAGGGATTTCTATATAAGAAGCATGAGCATACTCACATTTCTGCTTTCTCTGATGCTGGCTATGCAGGAGACATGGGAGACCAAAAGTCAACCTCAGGATTTTGTACTTTTGTTGGAGGTAATTTTGTGACTTGAAGAAACAAGAAACAAGAGGTAGTATCACCGTCTAGTGCAGAGGCCGAATATAGAGCAATGACTCACATTGCTTATAAGATGGTGTGGCTACGAAAGTTTATGACAGAACTTGGTTTTGTTCAGCCTGGACCCATGCCTATGCATTGTGACAACCAGTCTGTCATTTACATTGCACAGAATCCTGTGTTTCATGAAAGGACAAAACATATTGAAGTTGACTGTAATTTTGTCAGAGATGCTTGGGAGAAGAAGATAGTGTCTCTCATATTCACTCCATCCTCACAACAACTTGCTGATATTCTTACCAATGCTACTTCTTCAAAGATGTTCTCTACTATATATGTGACAAGCTGGGCATGATGGATATCTATGCTCCAGCTTGAGGGGGAGTGTTAGATTAAGTCTATTGGGTATTGGGTTAATGAGCTGTGACCCGTTAACCATACATCTATTTGTGACTATATATATATCTCTAACTATCATCTTAATGATTATGGTGTAAGGGTTTTGCTCTCCATCTGTTTCTACAAGAAGAGCACTTGGCCCTGACTGCCCCATAGCGTATGCTTCCAACAACCTAGTTACAAATTGAATTCACTAGTATATAAGCACTGTAATATATTATTGGTTGCTTAGTTCTACATAGATAAATGGATAGTTGAAATATCTTAATCTGATAGATGGATTCTGATCTGATGTATATCTGATCTGGTGAATCTTTTGATAAATGAAGTGGATTTGAACAGTTGAGATCTCCTTCATTACATCTACTAGAAAACTTGTAACTATTGAAGGAGTTCAACATGAACGCTTAAATTTCTTGCTATTGTATAGAATCGTCCATTAAATTAGTTTTTGTAGTTAGCCTTTTGGGAATAACTTACAATATCCAGACTTAAAGTTCTTAGTAATACTTTTCAATGTAATCTTGACTACGCAAGAAGTTAGCATAATGAGCGGAATTTTTTCTACCCGTTAAAGCTGTTTATGAGAATCTCCAATTGTTCAGGGGGTTCAATATAATTTTTATACTTCAGGTGAACTTTCAATGATTTATAAATAGTCCATGGGGGCTTGTTGCAAAGTTTAAGGGGGGTGTGCAGAAGCCACCCATAAAAATATTTTGCAGGGCCTAATGACTGTCCAGTGTCCAGTGCCACTTTTCCTTGTTGGCTTGCTCACCTTTATGCCAACACTACATCACTTTTGTCTCCATTTCATGCTTTGAGGTTAATATAGTGTGCATTTTGGCAGGATACGATGGTGGTACCCCCGAAGCAGAGGCCGCAGACTTTGGATGCACGCTTTGCAAGTATGAAGGAGAACAGGATGAGGGTGATTTCATCACAGCAAAAGGCTTTCCATGATAAGGGACGTTATAGTGCACAAAGGCGTCATTTCCAACAGCAGCAGCAACAACAACGGCCTGTTCAAGCCACTAGAGGCGGAGCTTTGTCTGGACGCCGGCCAGGCTACTATGTCAAATGAATGGTACAAGTCATACAAATGAAGAAAGTCTGATGTTTTTGAGTTTCTGTTCTCACAGTTTGTTGGCCTTGCGTTCTTTTCTTGTTGCTTTGTTTCAGTATATATTTTTTTAGTCAAACAGTGCATCGGACATAGCTGGTTAAATTTACGCATCTCCTGAGTCGGGAGAGTTGATACCAAATTAATTCTGTTTTATGTTTCATGGTTCTGATGATTAACTTCTAGATCCATTTTCACTTGTATGTGGATTATTGTCCGTTAAGGTGAAAGAAATTCAGGAGAACGATACCAAATTAGTTCTGTCTTATGTTTCATGATTCTGATGATTAATGTCGACATCCATTTTCTCTTGTATGTGGATTATTGTATGTGCAAGTTTAAACTAGTTTCGTTTTCGATCACATTTCCCTTGGGTCAAAACCAGGGCTGGTCCTGGTCCAATTCTAGAGCCAAACGCATCCGAGTAGGTGTTAACATTTTTGTTTTAGGGAAGTCTGAACCGGGGAATAGAGCTTTAACGATTAAAAATAAAAAATTTGGATTTGAGGAGTTTACATCCTCATCACAATCAACCTCCTTCCTCACGTTTATCATATAATTAGGCAAAGTGGGTGTTGATGCATAACCAACTTAAAAGCATTACTCTTAACGCAGAGTAATTCTACAAAAGCCAATTGGGGGATATCCAGCATATTCATCTTTTATTAAAACCTTTTCACAGATCTATGGAGCTACAAATAGAGAAGAACAGGAAGAATATTACATGAAGGATACTTACTACAGCAAAGACATATACTAATAGATCATTTAAGTCATCATAGTATAGAGCCTGATCTTTTCTATTATTGAGTCGACTTCGATATTTTAAATTCAGTGGAATTAGTAGTAGCGCTGAATATTTTTCCCTTTGCACGATATATATATAACTCAATTTACTTGAGCAATTTAGAGATATCACAATCTTCGGTCTTCGCAAATCGTCCTCGTACTCTTGGCTGGTTATCTGCTAAGGCCTTCCTGCATTCATACTGCAAAGCCACAGCTTATATCAAAATGATTTTATAACTAATAACTTCATTGACAGTATGAGAAAACTGAAGATGCTAATTTAGTATGAGATACCTTGATTTTTCTTCCAAAATTCCTTTTACTCTTCTTCTTCCTGTATCTTGAAAGTTTCTGCTGTCGCTCCTCGGTCCTCAGCTCACCGATGGTAGGTTGTCTCTCCGAACAAACATGAGTATTGCTCGTGTTTCCTAAATTTGTGGCAGAACTTTCAAGAGCCTGTTTACGAAAACGCAAATCAAAGACCTAAAAATTGCCAGGGATATCTAAACATCTCAGTTCTTATCCTATATACTTGGATTAAGCAATTCTTTTTTAAATATAGTTTTCCGTTATTATAATTTCTCTTCCTCGTAGTTCTCTAAAAAATTTTCCCCTCATAGTTTTATTTTCATATGTAACAGGCTGCTGTCCTTTCCAATTTTATCAATATCTAATATTAATCCTTCGCAATTTTTTGACAATATGTAACATTGGACAGGTAACTATGTGGTTGATGGGTGTTGTTTATTCCTTCAATTAGCGAAAGTTTCAATATTTCGCTAATTTAAGCGAATGAAAAATCAAAGAGCACCTGGAATTTTCAATCCACTGTACCAATTAAGAAAATGAACATTAAACTGTGTAACTACCCATTAAAACGAATGACTTTTAACTTGTACTGATTCTTGAACGCATCGGTAGTAAATTTACAGCAAATTTTTCATTTTATGATGGAAGCCAAGACATGAGAGATGGATAGTAAATGCATTCCTTAAAGGAAGTTAAGCATTTTAACTTGTGAAGAGATGCCTGTTCGACAATAGGGATCTAGTTATAAGTAGATTTGCAGCGTTCAAATAATTTTTTTAGGCATATTAGCATTCATTTTCTGGAATACTAGTTGATTTGGTTTTATAACGAAATAATGAAAAATGAACACCAATTGAAAGAGTACACAAGAGCCAAATTGTCCTAACCTGAATATCTCCTTCACTGTATGCCCTCCTCAATCCAAACGCCGTTTCAAAATCCATTCCCTGAAAATCTAAAAAATTCGGTCTCATATTGCAACCCCCCACCATCTCCACAGAATTGAGACACCCGGTGCTTAAACTTTTTTGCAAATTTCCTTGTCCATCCGATCTGATACCTTCGAGATTCAAAGCTTGCTCTATTCCCGTCACAGGAATCTTAACATCGTTAGCCTCAGGACATTGTTCGTTGATTAAATACTGGGCTAGAAGTTCGTTCTTGCAGTCGTACAGGACGTTGTTCAGATGTACATTTTGGATGGTTTCGTTCGCGATATCTTGTCCATTAGATATAATTGTCATAGCAGCACTGAGAGGATCCAGTGCAAGTTCAGGTTCTTCTAGGATCGGAGCTGGAGCTTCGAATAGATCCCCTTCAGCTCCTAGATCGTACTCCAAAATATTGGATGTTTGCATCATGTTTCCCTTCAGAGGGGAGAAATATTATAGAGAGAGTATAAGTGATAAAAGTACTTGGTGTATCTGAAACTGCTAGATACAGCAACTGAAGGAAGATTAAAGGGATAAGGTATTCACACTGATCTATTTTACTTGCAGTATAAGCTATTCACACTGATCAGAATCACAAATCAACAACTTTATGCTCATCATATGTTTTACTCAAAAATGATTATGTGTTGTTTTAGTGAAGATTATATGTTATATTAATCACTGTGAAGATTGTGTGCTTTGGCTTTCCAACAGAGTTCGTTTTGAGCAAAACAATAAGGGGTGGACAACCATCGCAAAAAATTGCCTAGGAAGCTAATACTACACAAAAATCAGATATATTTCATTTTAGTTTTAACTAATGCTAGTTAGCATTGCTCCTAAAAATGCTGCAATGACAAATGGAGGAATATAAGGGAATATAATCATCACTAAATGACAAAGGGACTGCAATATAAGCTCCTCACATTCACTTGTTACACAACATGGTAGAGAATTATTAACCAACCAATAGTGGTCATATCACAAACTTAAAAAAAATCTATCACAAGCTAACTATATCTAAATGTACTTCTCATTAAAAAGAACCAAGCAAAAAAAAAAAAAAAAACAAAAAAACAAAAAAAAAACACTGCTACTTTCTCAATACAACGAATGGAGACAAAGTTGCTGATTTTATAGCAAAAAGATTTTCCCCCCTCTTCTGAAAATATTTTCTTTGGCAAGCAAAGTTTCATCACAAAGCTACCTATAGATATATTTCAGCAACAAAAAAAAAAAAAAAGGCAGCAGCGGTAAAAACTCACTCCACAAATAATTGACTAGCGTTCACATACAACGGGCAGCAGCCCACATGTGAAAGCATCAAAATTATGCACAAAAAAAACCCTCAAAAGAGTTCAACGTGTCACATCTGAAAATTGTCACATATTGAGAATCTAATATTGTCAAATTTCTCACATCCAAGCCATGAGCTCAATTTACCAAATTACCCCCAAATATCTCCCAAAGGGCTTACCTTCAATTAATTAATTTTTTTTTTTTTAAAAGGGCAAGCTGGAAACAGGGAAAGAAGAAGAGTGCCCATATGAAGGAAGAAGGTCATATTAATCCTAGAAAAAAAAAATAGAAATAATTAAAAACTACATGTATGTACGTATACCATGTGAGAGACATCATAGGGGAGCTCAGTGTGGAAGCTGCAGAGCAGATTCTCGTCAGCCGGTTGAGAGAGGTGGTGAGGGAAGCTCTGCAGCAAGGGAAACATGAGTCCGGACTCAGCATGCATGACTCTCTCTCTCTCTCTCTCTCTCTCTCTCTCTCTCTCTCCAATTGCTTTCTCTCTCTAGAAGTATAACCTCTCTCTCTCTCTCTCTCTAGGAAGTGTACCCTCAGTTATAACTGTTGTTGTTGTTTCTTGTGCGTGCTGCGTCCGTGACAGAGAAGGGAGATAAGAAAGGACAAGGGGGGTGATGAGCGGAGCGGTGTATTTATAGACAACAAATCAAGAGGAGAAAGTATGAAGATATGCGCACCTACGCGTAGATCTGAGGGCTAGACGTGTATTATTGAGTACCGGCCGAGCCATGTGCATGTGATATCCTCAACGGGAGAGTAAAAACCATCCAGTTAACCCAATATTCTATGGCATTAGAAGATGGGTACTATAAAGAGAGAATCTTATGATACCGAGTATCCGGTGGGAACGATCGATCATCTAAACGTGCACCCGAGAGATATCAACTCTTACGTACATCGTTAAACTTCGCGCGTTGGTCTAAGGATTGATATTATTTGAGTACATATTTATTGTCGTAGGCCGTTCTCACCGGATATTTTCTCCCCCAAAGAGATGGATCTCCTCGGATCCTACAGCAAAATTCTTAGGCGCTCCATGAGCACTACACCACAAAAATATGGGAGGATGTGTAGCGCGAGATAAATTATATTTAATTACATCACCTCCTCATTGGCAAGTGGTTTGTGCTACAAGACATTTTCTATTGGTACAGGATAGTTAGCTTTCCTCCGGGTTCTTGACACGGAACAAAATTCTTTTTTATTTCCAATTCTAAGTCCATTTCCACTAGAAAAAATTTTTAAAATTTTTTTGTCGTATTTAACCAATGAATATTCTTCAATATATTCTATATCAAACCAAGCTGATCCAAATTAGCTTGGTCGCTTCACTTGGGTTTATTCGATTTTGGATTGGACTCATTTAACTAAGAAAAAGAGTAATGCTGATCCTAAAGAAAGATGTATGTTAAAAAATTTTGGTACAAGAAAAATGTGTATTAAGGGTTGATAAAAGAATAATGCAAATTAATTGAAAAATAAAAGTTTTAAAGAAGAAGGAGAAAGAAATTGGTGGAATCCTGGGAAAAAAAAGGAGGAGTATATTTTCTAAAAATAAGAAAAATGGTTGGTTTGGTTCAGTTAGTTCATGTTAAGCTTTTCTCGAACCGAACCGAAAGACACATATTCTAATTAAAACCAAACCCAACCGCTGAAATTGGATGATTCATTCGGTTTAATTGGTTGAACTAATTAATTAGTGCTCACCCTTAGAAAATATTCCTGCAACATTGTAGGACGCTTGAAAGTTTAAATCTGATTTGAAGCCTGTCATGATCTCGCTAAAGCAAATAAACAAATATTTACTTTTCTTGCTATGAAATAAAACAAACAATTTGAGGCATGGAGAAATATGTAAAAATAGAATTTACATTTTACTTGCTCCCACCTATTTCCTACCTTAAAAAAGTACCCCCCCCCCACCCACCCCCCACCCAAAAAAAATAATAATAATTAAGATTTGGACATTTGCAGAATTATTTTCCAGAAATAGCGTGAAAATACACATTCTGTTGTCCTCTCTCCCAGGACTATTGAGTTCCTCCACTTCCATGCTTT
Source organism: Asparagus kiusianus (assembly GCA_022839385.1). Taxonomy (NCBI): domain Eukaryota; kingdom Viridiplantae; phylum Streptophyta; class Magnoliopsida; order Asparagales; family Asparagaceae; genus Asparagus; species Asparagus kiusianus. Next base: position 757 of record BQKN01057737.1, on the reverse strand, counting down.
TTAAATTGAGAAATAAAAATGTAAAAAAAAAAAAAAAGAAGCAAAATCATTAGCGCCCCACATTCACTATGAATCATCATAATAAACTCTGGTCTAAATCAACTTGACTATGAAATTTTTGTGGCGCTTGAATCTAACACTTACCTCGGCGCTAACATGCACCGTGCTAACGGACAAGACTCGAAAGAATGCCGCCAACTTACCAAATTATAAGTAAATGTTAAATGTTTCCACTTGATATTTGGACATAATATACTCATCGATGGGGATCCTAAAGTATCAAAGCACAAACCCAAAAGAGTGGGCAAGAGGAAAAAGCCACAACCTGACGGCAAAAGAAACTATTAACTGCTAAATTTAGTTCGTCTCAAAAAGCCAAATGACATACACACTAGTGGATGGCATGAGATCCATTGAATTAGGCGCAAGAGATAAAATATCATTAATTAGTAGTAAAAGTTTTGGAATCCTGCAAGTTTATTGATCTCTCTGGACTTTCACTGTCAATTGTTTCGTGGGATATGAAACTAGTCACTATAAGAGAACTATCTGGTGCTTTATGTCCATTCAGTATTCTGCGTATAAAATTCAGAAAAACTTTTGGATATACGTATTAATATTTAAATATTCTTATTTCACTTGGTAGCATACTTTCCACTGCAAACAAATTTTGACGTTGTGGTGAGCACCGGGGGTTTTTAGTAATATACTCTACATATTACCCGAGGTTTATCCTCCAAGTTGATGGACGACACAT
>BQKN01057734.1:0-15544 GCA_022839385.1 Asparagus kiusianus | reverse complement strand
TGCGCTTCATAAGGCAGGGACCCTCGATGCACCCTATCTTATGACTGCACAATGTGGCCAAATCGTCTCACCCTTTATAAAGAAATGACTCTATCTCAGCTATTTGTAAGATGAGTTCAATTTCTTTTTATACCCGAGACTAACCTGTGTTTAATTGTTTATTCTGCAGTGGGGTATCCTTCTGGATCGTTCTCAGCTCACGCAGTCTATGGGCGTCGAGGCGATCATTATTCGACCTCTGACAATCCTTCCCCTATTCCAGCTATTCCTCAGTTTGCTTCGGGCACGTCGGCTGAGGTTGTACAGGTGGTGAGGGAGGGTGGTCATCGAGCTATTCGCCAGCTGATTACAGATGCTCCTTTTGTGAAGGATGCTAGCTCTACCCAGCCTCTCCGGAAGAGTGATTTCCTATTTGGTGACTCTGTCGATGACCCGGAAGCCGTATTCATCAACGCTGAGCAGTGGCTTCACAAGACCGGCGGTGGCTTCATATACTTGCCGGAAATTCCTCGACAGCGCTCGTTGACTGAGCTCAGGTGTCAGGCCGTGACGCGCGAGATGTCGTGGCGTTTGACAGTGGATCATGAGAGCGTACATTGCGGCTATATTACCCACCAGGCAGCTCCTGGTTCAAGCAGGAGTCACATCACCGGATTGCATCCCGGAGTGTTGGGACTGGATGCACCACCGCGTAACGAGTTTCTCGCCACTGCTTCGACTTTGAGGAATCGCCTCGCTGCGCTAGGACGGGAGATGCCTGCGACTCGTCACAGGATTTATGGTTGGGTCCACTCTTCGGACAAGTCTTGGTGGAGTCGTATGACGACATACGTCTTGAGCCGCTGGGGCGAGGAGTTGCATGCTTGCGGTTTGTATACCGCCGTTCGTGCCACCATGTATGGCCTGCCCGTCAGTTTGAGACATTTCTGTGCTTTGTTCGAGTTGTATAATCCAGACTCGAACACTTTTCTGACCCGTCAGGGGGAGTTGGGCTTGACTCTTCATGAGATGCATAGGATTTCTGGCTTGACCATGGGGCAGATGTTATACCAGGAGTATTTCCCTTCCAGTCATGAGTTGAGTCAGCTGAAGGATCGCATGCCCGACCGTTACGAGACTCTATGGGATCTTACTTGCCATTACCATATCGCTTTGGCGCAATCCGAGCCTTTAGCCAAGAGGACGAAGGCCTCTGTGAGTCTGAAGCAGTTCGCGAACTATTTGTTCAAGAACTTGGAGAGCAGCTCTGGCGAGGATATTTGTGAGTTGGCCCCACTCACTCCTTCAGAGGTGAACCATCTACTGAAGAAGATTGATGCTCGTTCCTATACCACCAGCAGTTCTGAGGGTGGCTTTCCTGCGAAGACCAAGTTCAGGTCTTTTTTATGGCATGCGACCACACCGATTCAGCCGATGACTCTTCTCGCCGGCTTTCTTGCTATCTGGTTGAAGAAGTGCGTGGTTCCATACCAGTCTGGGGACACCTTGCCCTTGGAGGTACTTTTCCCAGCAGTTCAGCTCGCATATAAGAAGGAACTCTCACTTCTTCCGGTGATGGTGGCTAACATTCACCGAGGACTTCGGCAGCTTTCCAGTGCGTTCACACGGAAGGAGACCGATTTGCCAGGTCAGATTCCCACGCTTAAGGTAGAGTTTCCCTACGCTTATTTGATGGCCTGGTTCGTCCTCCACCGTCCGGACATGATGTCGGTGCCGAACGCTACAGATCACTCTGTCCCCCTGCTGCAGTTGCTTGAAAATGGTAGGTGGGAAGGCCGCGGGTTTTCTGATGTCCGGCAGCAGCTGCAGGTCCACAAATGTTGGGCGTTCTCTACTTGCTTCCCGCAGTTCTCCGGCCGATACGGCGAGTGCTTGACAGACGATGAGAGGCCGAGAGAGAATCGGACCCACTTAGACATTGGCTGCTTCAATTGGCTGGTGAACATCAGGCCTGGCTATCTAACTTTCCGGGTGAAGAATGAGTGCTTTATAGAGCCATATCTACCCTGCCGATTTGCTCGCCAGTTTGGCTACGATCAGCTTTACATCGGGAATCCTCGCCAGCAGCTTCGGACCCATAGTGGTTTGGTGGACGGTCTTCGTGCATGGTTGTGGACCGTGACTGGCTGTACCGGTGCTAGGTTCAGCCTCCCGAGTATTGATCGGCAGTTGAATCTCACCTTCTTGAGCTGCAAGTGGTTATTAGCAGCCAACAAGACTATCCCTGTGAAGCCGATTGCGGAGCTAGAGGCCGAGGAAGCTTCTCGGGTTGATTCGCGCAGGATTCGGGAGAGGGCTCGATCACAGAGGATACAGAATAAGACTCGCCGACTTGATGAAGAGGGCCATAGGTCATTCCATTCTACAGATGAGGCTTCCGGCGGAGATCCCGAAGATTGTGATGACTCCTCTGAGCGAGGTTTGCTATTCATCTTTTCTTTCTACTTTCTAGAAATATTGAAACTGACTATAATTCTATGTTTCAGGGACTACAGCTGATCACGATGAAGAGTTCTACCCTCCTCCTCGGGCGAGACCTTCGATCCCCACTGCTAGGCGGAAGAGGTTAGTCCGTAAGCTGCCTGCAGCTTCCCGAGCTTCCGATACGGACTTAGCTGGTGATGATCCTGCCAGTGATGGAGGTAACAATTATCCTGAGAACTATTCCTCTGGTTACTCAGTGCATTGACTTATACTTCTCTCTCTCTATATAGGAGCACGTGAGGAGCATGAGATGAGTCCTGATCCAATCCCCATATCTCCCGATGAGTCTGATCCGCTACCCCCTGTAGAGAGGCCTACAGGGGTTGCTGACATTGGAGCGGCGGGCAATGTAGGACCCGATTCCGTGAATCAAGGTACATCTAACACTGACAACGTATTTCTTTAGATGATACGCCAATGAATTTGTGTACCTTCTAACTGTCCTCTACCTCTTGCTCCTTCAGATAATTTGCAAGAGATGAACCTTGGAAATGAAGAGGCTAATGTACCCGTGAAAGGTAACTTACTTCCATTAATTGTAGTCTCTTTACTTCTTTTTGGTACTTATATGCTCTTCTGTCAGAGTTCTCCATCGATGACTTCGACGCGGGAAGCTTGTTTGCGGACACTCCTATGATGCGCTATATATATAGCTCACCTCAGATTGAGGATCAGCTACCTGGAGACATGTTTTCTGAGCCCGCCTTCGCTGAAAACCCTGAGGATGGTTCCTTTGAAGGTATGTGCTTCTTTCTGAGTTAATTATAGGACTAGCCAATTTTGACTAATGCAACTATAATGTAACGCCTCTGCGAATTCTGTTTTGGATCTGGCAGGAGCTTTTGTTGAGAAAGACCCTGTCGAGCCAGCTGCGAGACCAACTCCGCCAGTTGATACATCTACAGCTGTTACACCTCCACTACCTCCAGCGGATCAAGGGGAAGAAGGTATAAGTTAACTCATTGAAGAGTGTTATTCCCTTTTTTTTATTAAGACTTTTGACGGAATTCTCCCTTTTTTTTGTGTAGGGCGTTCTTCTCGTCTTCATGTCTTAGTGAAGGAGTTGTTATCTGACGACGATCCTGACAAGGTCGTCATCTGCATAGACGTTCGTTCCTTCTTCTCCTTTGTGAATGCTATGATCGGCAAGCTCTTTCACGATGGACTTTCACTTCACCAGTTTAAACCTCTACTTAATTCCAGAATCAACTTGATAAGGGAAGCAGGATACCCAGATTTGGCGAAGGCCATAGTTGACGATATCGATTGCCTAGAGCATGAGCTTCAGATGTTTCGTGAGCTTCGAGATACCGGAGCCTCTTCCTTCATTGCTGCTGAGCTGGAGACTCATTTACAGTCACTGCGCGAGACTCAGCTTCTTGCTAGTCTTGAGGTTCAGGTGCAGCGAGACCGAGTAGCCCGGGTTGAGACCGGCCTTGCTACCAGATTATCTTCACTTGCCGAGCTCCGCTCTTCTATTACTTCTTGTGGGACCAAGATAGATCGGCTTAGAAAAGAACTCCGCGAAGAAGAGGAGACTTTTGGCATTCTTCAGATGACAGAAGCACAGGACCAGCAGACCTGTACGGCTTTGTCCGATGAGTTGAAGTCCTTGAAGCAGAAGCTATCCGAGACAGAAGAGACTGCTGCGAAGACTTCGGCCGCCACTGAGGAGTCTATCAGGGCTGAGCTTATTCAAGCTTATGATGATAAGCTTTCTAAGCTCAGTCAGCAGATTTTTAGCCACGGGCTTGATGTTTGATTTTATCTGCTGTGTATTTTGACTTTTGACTCTTCTAGTGAATCTCCTTTTTATCTTTATTATGATTCGTCATTCCGTTTGAAATGATTGACCACAATACTCATAGGATTTTTGGCAAACCCTCAGCCATCAACGGGTTTGATGTGCCTTTACCGACTACCGTTTGAGTCGGGCTAGCATGCGACTTGTTTAAATCCGCTCGCATGTAACGTTGCGCTCAGAGATTGAATTCTCTGAGACTTCGTGCTATGATGTCGAATACATAGACTTCGCCATTATTACGGGAATAGGCTACCCGGCGACACGTGTTAGGTGTTGGCTTTAGGATTTTTGGCCAACCCCCAGCCTTCAACGGGTTTGATTAGCCTTTACCGACTACCGTTTGAGTCGGGCTAGCGTGCAGATTGTCTAAATCCGTTCCACACGTTACGTTAATCTAAAAGAGTTAACTCTTTTAGTGCTACGACATTGAATACGTAGACTTCGTCTTTCTCCTGTGAAAAGACTAAACAGCAACGTGTATGAGACGTTGACTTAGGATTTTTGGCAAACCCTCAGCCTTCAACGGATTTGGTGTGCTCTTACCGACTACCGTTTGAGTCGGGCTTACGTGCGGATTGTTTTAATCCGTTCCGCATGTGACGTTGTGCTAAAGGAATGAACTCCCTTAGACTTTGTGCTACAACTTTGAATATGTAGACTTTGCCATTGTCATGGGAATAGGCTACCCAGCAACATGTGTTAGACGTTGGCTTATCCCTACTTAGGCTTCGGGATAAAGGTCCCCAGAGTCAGACTCTGGTATCTCTTTCTACGGGTAAAGATCAAACCGGCGACGCGTGTTAGGCCTCGACATATCCTTTCTTAGGATTCAGGATGAAATTCCCCATGCGTATGAGGCATGGATTTCGGTGTTATTAACAACAACCAGCCACAATGTTGAATATGCGGACGGGTGTTCTTTTTAACGGTTAAGAACTAACCGGCCGCGCGTGTTAGGCGCGGACTTATCCTTACTTAGGTTTCAGGATAAAATACCCCAGAATCGAACTCTGGTGTCTTTTTCTTCGGAGAAAGACTAAACCGGCAGCGCGTGTTAGGCGCAGGCTTATCCCTGCTTAGGTTTCGGGATAAAATACCTAGGATGAATCCTAAATTGGTAAATTTTGGAAAAAGAGTGGGTGTGGGGAAGGAAGAATTTTATATTCTATTCCCCGAACAAGGAAGGAAGAATTTTATATTCTATTCCTTGATTCTGGAAAGGAAGAATTTTATATTCTATTTCCAGTGCAAGAAGGAAACTAGAAGTGGGATCTCCACTCCGAGAATCTGGAAGATACTGATAAACTTTCCTTTTATAGGATTGGTTATCAGATCGAAAGATGAGTTCTTCGTTTATCGAAGAGAAATTTCAACTTCAGTCACAACCATAAAAAGGTTGAGCCCAAGAGAAAAGGAATGGAGTTCTTTCGTTCATCGAAAGGGGACTCCGAACTGAGAGTGAACCTTTTTGGTGGACTCACTGTCAATTGAAATTGATCAGCGAGGGATTTTGGTGGTAAAATAAAATTGGGTTATCCTCTAGAATATTAAGTGTAATATTCTCCAAGGAACTTCCCGATAAATGAGTTGTCCTGAACGTACTAGGGATAGTACTTTTTCAAAAACTTCCCATTTATTGGCATTAATTGCCTGTTACCCTCTAAAGAAATTAAGCGATAAGCACCGTTCGAATAGACTGTGTCTATTACAAACGGTCCTTCCCACTTAGGTTCGAATTTACCTTTCTTCTTAGAGGTGAGGATTATCGGTCGGCGCGCAGCAAGGACCAAGTCTCCTTCTTTAAAGCTTCTTTGACGAACCCTTTTGTCGAAGGCTCTGGATATCCTTGCTTGATAGAACTCGATGTGTTGTTGAGCTTCCAAGCGCTTTTCATCCAACCTTTCGAGTTCCTCGAGACGCTTCTGATGCTGCTCTTCGGTCGTCATCTTCGTTGCGAGAGCGATCCGAAGGGAGGGGATTTGAATCTCCAACGGTAGCACAGCTTCGCATCCGTAGACCAACGAATATGGAGTAGCTCCCGTAGGTGTGCGTATGGTAGTGCGATAAGCCCAGAGTGCTTCTCCGAGTTTATCGTCCCAATCCCGTTTGTTGGTTTTCACAAGCTTCGATAAGATCTTGATGATCGTCTTGTTGAAAGCCTCAGCTAATCCGTTAGCGGCAGGGTAATAAGGTGTTGACGAAACATCTTGGATCTTGAATTTGTCACAGAACCGGATGAAGGTGTTGCTTATGAATTGTGGACCGTTATCATGAATGATCCGCCTCGGCACGCCATGTCGGTATATGACGTGATGCTTGATGAAGTTGATGACGTTGTTCGTCTTTACTTCTTTAAGCGGAACGGCTTCAGCCCACTTTGAAAAGTAGTCGGTGATAGCGAGGATGAATCGATCACCTTTTACTGAAGGAGGGAAGATAGGACCGACAATGTCCATACCCCATGTCTCGAATGGCCAAGACGTGGTTGACGTGTGTAACCGCTCCGGTGGTTGGTGCATATAGTTTGCATGTACTTGACAAGCGTGACATTCTCGAGCGTACTCAATCGCGTCACGAACCATTGTTGGCCAGAAATATCCCATTCTTCTGATTCGATCATACAGCTTGGGACCAGGCTGATGCGCACCGCATTCACCTTCATGTGCTTCCTTAAGAACTTCTTTTGCTTCTTCATTCGAAAGGCATCGGAGAAGCAAGTCATCGTACCCCCGGCGATACAGCGTACGGGTCTCGGTATTGTAAAAGAACCGTGGTGCTCTCCGACGGATAGATTCTTTTTCTTTTACATCCTCTGGTGAAATGCCATATCGGACGTAATCAATAATGGGAAAGCGCCAATCTCGGGACTCGGACCCGATTTGGGTTGAGTTCACCTCTTTAGCGTTCTCGTTTTTATCATCCTCCTCTTCAATATCCATATCGTATATGGGTACGCAGAGTTGGTGTGATCTTACTGTGACTAACAGTTCAGTTTCGGGCGGTTGCGCGAGTGATACTGCTAGTGCTGCCAGTGCATCTGCATAAGCGTTCTGAAGACGCGGGATGTATTCAATGTAAAATTCTTCAAAAGAATCTGCCACTCTGACGGCCTCTTGGTGGTATGGAATCAGATCTGGGTTCCTGACTTCATACTCCCCACGAACTTGGTTGACAATTAGTTGAGAATCCCCAAAGGTTTCGAGATATTCGACCCCCAGCTCCTTGGCGAAACTGAGTCCTATGAGGAGTGCGTTATACTCGGCTACGTTGTTAGAGCATGGACTCGTCAGCGAATAAGCTCGAGGCATCACGTGCTTCCCTGGGGAAACTAAGACAACTCCAACTCCAGAAGTGACCTTAGGACATCCCGGAGTTACTGCTTTATTGACTGCTCTCGAGGCACCATCAAAATATAACTGCCATACTTGTTGGTGTGACGTGGTATTAACCTCGTGGGTTTCATCTGGCAAGTCATCGTACACTTCCACCGTATCTGTTGTCGGGCTCGCCGCCAAAAGATCACAAATTGCCTGTCCTTTGACCGACTTCTGCTGTTTGAAGTGCAGATCATACTGGGACAAAAGAAGGGCCCACTTTGCCAACCGCCAATTCATCGAACCTGGTTGAGTCATGAATACTCGTACCGGATTAACACTGGCAATGACATAAATCGTCTGGCCGACTAAGTAATGTCGCATCTTCTGCACCGCAAACACCAATGCAAGACATTCTTTCTCGATCATCGGGTATCGAGACTCGGCGCCTATCAAGGTCCGACTTAGATAATAGACTGCCTGTTCGTGACCATTATCATCGTCTTGTGCTAATAAAGCACTTATCGAATGGTTCATCGCCTTGATATAAATCAAGAACGGTTTACCTGATTTTGGCGCAACAAGAACAGGTGGATTCATCAGATATGCCTTGATATCTTCGAATGCCTTCTGGCAAGCATCGTCCCAAATAAACGATACGCCTTTCTTGTTTAGCTTCGAAAACGGTTGGCACTTCCCGGAAAGATTTGAAATGAATCTCCGGATATACGCTAAACGCCCTTGCAATCCTCTAAGTTCCCTTAGGTTCTTCGGGGGTTGCAATTCATTTATTGCCTTTACCTTGTCTGGGTCTATGTGTATACCCTTGGTGGTAACGACAAATCCAAGGAATTTTCCGCTGGACATTCCGAGGAAGGATTTTGTGGGATTCATCTTCAATTGATGACTCCGCATGAGATCAAACATTGTTCTCAAGTCTTTGATGTGATCTTCCTTGCTGCGGCTTTTCACCACCAAATCATCAACGTAGCATTCAACTGTTTTCCTGAGGTGTTTCTGGAAAATCTTAGTCATCGCTCGCTGGTATGTGGCACCTGCATTCTTCAGACCGAATGGCATCACCGTGTAGCAGAAAATACCGAGGGGCGTTCTGAATGCCGTATGCTTTTCGTCATCCGGGTGCATCTTGATTTGATTATACCCCGAAAAGCCGTCCATGAAGGACATTCTTTCGAATCCGCACGTATTGTCGATAATGACGTCCGTGATTGGGAGAGGAAAATCATCTTTTGGACATGCTTCGTTCAGATTCCTGAAGTCGATGTAAATCCTGATTTTGCCATTCTTCTTCATGACTGGAACGATATTGGCTAACCAGTCTGGATGTTGTTCTTCCCGGATAAACCCTGAGTCGATCAACTTTTTAACTTCAGCCTCGATGGCTTCCATGATCTGCGGACGAAACCGTCTTTGCTGTTGCTTGACAGGTTTGGCATCCGGCTTGATGTCGAGGCGGTGCATCGCCACATTGGGATCGAGCCCTGGCATGTCTTCGTAGTTCCAGGCGAAGACGTCGATATATTCTCTGATCAAGGCAATTAATTCCTCCTTTTCATCTGATGGAAGACTACCACTGATGAATATGGGCCTTGGATTGTCTTCATCACCCATATTGATTTGGACTACCTCGTCTTCGGTGGGTGGCTCTCTCTGTTCGAACCTATCACCATATTGCATGTTCAGGTGATGAACCCATGGGTCCTCCCACGTTTGCATTTGATCGTCGTCTTCCATTGTAGATGGATCAGCCGTAGTCATGTTCGACATTAAGGCCTTGAATACTTCTCCCAAACTTGTGTCGGAATCTTCAGCTGAAGAATCTGGCAAATACCCGTCCTTAGCCTTGTTAGCAATTTGATCGATGATCTGCCAGCCACATTCGTCATCTGACGAAACGTAGCCTAAGCCCCTCTTGTGACGATAATATCCCTCCGGTTTACCCTTTGGTACATATGCCGCTTTGACTGGGACACGGGAACCTCGATCGAAGTATAGACCTTCTCCGAGTGTGAAATCATACCCTTGTCTTTCCATGAGCTTGCGCGCTTCTGAACTGTACTTAGATAGATGTAAACCAGATTTGTCACCATTTTCATCCTCTCTTAGGAAATGATCTGGCACCGGACGACTTTCTCCTTTACCGAAGATCACTTCTTTTTGTCCCCCTATTTTGGCGGGAATAATTTGAGTTGTTCCGAAAGAGTGCTGGAGACGCTTCTTCGTTACATACGACGATCGGAGCGGCATACACAATTCGGGATTATCGTACAATCCCTTTATCACATCATCAAAAGACAAGGAGTACTCTAAACCATTATTTATTTCAGGTTCGGCAAGTTGCCAGTTACAACCGCCATCTGACGACTGTTCGTCGTCGAGATTGATTACAAAGGGTACAATGTCATTAAAAACAAAACCACCATTGTAATCGAATCCGGCTTCGGAATCAGCTTCTTCTCCGCTGTCCGTGCCTTGGACCGATGGTTCCGTGTCGGATTCATTACCATAAAGGAGAGAATCTGTGAAATAATTCTCGTACCCTTTGAATGGTTGCTTATCCGCGACCACCGTCCTAACTCTTCCATCAGTGTCGACATATTTCAAACACTGATGTAGAGTGGAGGGGACTATAACGTTACTATGGATCCAAGGCCGACCCAATAGTAAGTTATAGGATGTCTCAGCATCAATCACGTAGCACATGACCTCCGTCTTTAAATCGCCCATTTGGCACTTTATCCGGATTTTACCCAAAGGTCTTGACCCGCTGGTGTTGAATCCGTATATGACTGTGCCTGTTGACGCCAACTTGCTGATTGGGATTCCCAGGCTGTGCATTAGGCGAAGCGGCATAATACTCACAGCGGAACCCGGATCTACTTGGATCCGGTTGACTTCGCTGGAGCCAATGTACCCGACGAAGTACAGGGGCCGATCGTGGTTTGAATTCTTCGTCTGCATATCCTCTTTGGTGAAGGTGATGCAGGGAATGTTCTTAGCTGCCACATTGCACTGTTGGGCTAGCGTATCCAGTTCTTCAGAAACTGGTTTGACCCTTGTGAGGAATGCTTCTGAATCTGCCAGGGCTTCCTGCAAGGCTTCTCTAGTCTCCTTGGATAACCGCAACAGCTCGTACAATGTTATCCGCGCTGGAATGTTAGCTAGCTGAGCCATAATGTCGAAGGCGCGAGGGTTTTTTGAACTCTCCGGTTTGTCTTTTCCAATCGGACGACTGAAACGAGACTGCTTCGGATTCTGTACCTCTTCGGGCCTCTTTTCCTTCTGTTTATCAACCGGTTGTCGTCGAACATCTTCAGCCGGTTTGGGAATTGGGATCACCCCCATCTCTGTGATAGTCTTGGGTGGTCCCTGTTTTGTCACCCCTAGCTTAGCTGCTTGTTCACTATGTGACGGATAGTTGAAGTGGTACTGATTCCCACTTCGGGTCGTAAAGACCTCATGTTCCTCGTCGGAGAGTGGAAAAGTGGTGATCCTTTCATCCTCTTCACCCGGGATAGCAGAGACTCCATAACAAGACTTTCCTTTCCCTTTGGACTTCTTCTTGGATGACGATCCAGCCCATTGTTCATCTCCGATTAGGTCGGGGTGCACCCAGAGAATTTCACCGTTTGGAGCTGTGTGCGGCACGAGTCCCTTTTGGCGCTGTCCGTGCGGATCGTCGTTCACCGTCTTCATCCCGACTTTGGTAACGCGCTTAGGCTCGAACCAATCTGCAGGCACCGATCCAAAACTGATGGACACTGCATTTGCTCCCACATTCTTGGCCGGTTTCGGAGTTATGACTCCTACATCGATCAAGGCCTGGATCTTGTCCTTGAGGTGGTAGCAGGACTTCGTAGGGTGGTGAACCGCTCTGTGATACGCGCAGTACCTCGGGTCTGTCACCTTGGTAGCCCCTTCATGATCCACAATCGCAGGCAGCTGGATTTTGTTGTTCTCCAACAGATATTTGAAGATGCCGGGAACTTCGTCATCTTTGAAGGAGTAGACTTTAGGAAATCTCGGCTCCGAAGACTTTTGCTTCTGAGACCGCTGTTGCCAATGTGGCTGTGATTGCTGTGGAGCTCGCTGCTGTTGCTGCTGTTGCTGCTGTTGCTGAGGTTGCAATTGAAAGGTTTGATTAGCATCAACAGCATTAACCTGAGCTTTACCTTTTCCCTTCTGATTGAAGTTCTGCTTTGGAGGATTTGTAGCCGGTTGGCCTCTCTCCGCCTTCTTTCTTCTAAGGAACCGCTCAGCTTGCTCACCTCGGACCTTCAAGTCCTTCCATGTCTTGGACGGAGCTGTGCCCATTGCTTCCAAAACGTCCAGTGAGAGGTTATTGTGGCAGGTTTGGAGGATGAACTCCTCGCTAATCGGGTCCCGGCAATTCATCGCCTTATTCCGGAACCTTTTGACGAAGACTTCGACCAATTCTCCGTCCTTCTGCTTTTCATCAAGCAACGACCCGATTGAGATTTCGGTGTCGTCGTCGAAGAAATTCGCGAGGAATTTTGTCTCCATGTCATCCCAACTGTTTATACTTCCTGGCTTGAGGCGACGATACCAATCGAAGGCGGCTCCGCGAAGAGTGCCAACGAATGACCGCACCATCAGAGGCTCATTGCCAGAGATGACTCCCAAGTGCGATTTGAAATAAATCAAATGCTGAGTTGGTGAACCCATCCCATTAAACGGCGTGAAGTTAATTAGACTAAACTTCGCCGGATATGGGATCGATTCCCATTCTCTTGGGTAGGGACAGGGAATGCCTGTCTTTTTAGTCTCTTGAGCAGAAATCAATGTGTTGATTTTGTTCTCGAGATTCTTAATTTTTAAGCTTTCACCTGTGTCTTCACTGGTATTATCATTACCACCCCCTGGATTGATGGGAGGGTTATTAACGTTGCGAGCTTCATTTGTGCCCTCCTCTTCCAGGTTGTTCTGGTTGGGCTGACTTGGTTCGCCTTGTTGGTGCCTTAATGCATGAAATTGTTGGTCATGCATCTCTCTCATGTTCTGCATGGCCATTTGCATCTCGAACCTAAAGGTTTCTTGTTGTTTGGCCATGGCATCTTCAAGCATCTTGGCCACCTGCTCCGCACTTATCATGAGCGACTCGCGGGGCTGTCCCTCACTGGACACTGTATTATCAGACGCCACTGCGGAACCAGCATCTGATTCTTCATCTCCCGAAGGTACTCTTGTTCGGACTCTACCATACGTTGCGCGAATGATAGCCCCAGATTGTAAACGAGTCCTGGGTCGGGATGTTTCTGGAATCGTCTCGGGGTTATCCTGAGCCGTTGTTCCTGTGCTGGTCATGTTGGCGGTGACCCTTGAATGTTCACCGTCCTTGACCATCGTTCTTTTTCTTCGGAAACGCCTGGGCCTTGGCTTTGGCGCTTCATTGCTGAGTCTCTCAAACACGGAAACTCTTTCGGGGACTGTCTTTACACAGTTGCATTCAGACAGTACTGCCCGAATGAGATTTGAACAAGGACATAGATTCCCGAATCTTCGAGGGCTCCTCTTTCTAGATTTGTTCGTACCCCCGGCACGATAGTACAGCTCATCTGTTTGGAGGTCAGAGCAAGCTATCGTGTGTTGGCACGATCTCTCAGGTATAACGTTGTCGTCATCAGATGACAACGTTTCCTTCTGAGGAATAATTGTCTTTTTCGGGCTCTCGAGAGTTATACGCCTCGAAACGCGTCTTTGTGGACGTGAATCTTCAGCGGAATCTTGCACTTCTATGCGCAAAGTTGTGCGCTTGGGTGCCGCGGTTTGCTCCAGGTGTTGAGGGTTGCGGCGACCCCCAGCATGCTGTATTGGTTGGGACTTCTTCACTGGCCCCAAGCGTTCCTGAATTGGAGCTTTACCTCGTTCCTTCGGAAGTGGACCGAGGCGCTCCAAAACTGATCTTTTCTTCTGGGATGGTCCGGCGGGATCTCCCAGGGTAGTTGCGGCAATCACCGGCTGTTTGGATTGACTTGCCGGCGTCCGAACTTTTGGAGGCTGCGGGTTTTGCTCTTTAGCCTGAACCGCTTCAGACTTTGGCCTCCAAATCTTGCACGTAGGTGGCGGTTTTTTGACCACCTCCTTCTGTAGTTTGCGACGGGCTTCCTCAGCTTTGGCCCGTGCTTGCGCGGATAACGCGCGGCGCTTGCGGATGCGCTCCTCCAGCGTTGAGCGATTCCGTTTGACACGGACCCACTCCATTGTAGATGGTTTGGAGGAACCACCCTGCATTTGCTGTTGAGGCTGCTTGCCTCGTTTGTTCTTCAGGTCCGCGTGATAGCGGACCCCGTCAACGGACTCCATGGCCTTGGCGAATTGCTTCGCGAGGCGTTGACGTTGCCTCTGGCGGGCTCTCTTGGAGAGAGTCACCACGCCTTCAATGGCGGATTTGACCTTCTTTGAGGTCGGTAGGACTTCACCTAACGCAGCTTCGGCGTCGGTTGGGGTGAGGTCGTCGTTGGTGGCTTCAGCTTCATCACACCAACGGACTTTTCTCCTGGAGGAGAACTTCTGGAACTTCTTGGACTTGGGGGAGGCGGCAGATCCGGACGAGGACACGTACTCCTCGTATTTCTGCTGGTCGAATTCGTACTCGACCTCCTCCACCACCGGGATCGAGATCCGCGGCTGCGACACTCCAGCTTCGGCAGCGAAGCTGGTGGCTCCCACTGTGGTCGCCAGATTGTTCGCGCGGGAAATTGTGTTATTCTTCATTGATGATTCTGTTACAACTTTGACAACAACTTTATGCGTTTACAAAGAAATCCGGTCTTTTTATAAGATCCGGTTTACAACAAAATCAAAATAAAGAAATAAAAATTACAACTTTCCTTGAACAAATCACGAGTTTCCTGTTTTACGGTCCCTCGCTTTGTGGGGTTCTTCGCCTGTGCCGGGGTTGAGTACCGTGGACCACCGCGCAATCTCGATCTGAACAGATTTACGTGGTATAACGGGTACTATCCCACCAAGGAGATAGTAGCCGAGAGGGATCGTTTCACCAAGGAAACGCTCGCTCTAATCTCGAGATCTAAGAGCCAAGCTTAGATCCGGAGTAGTGTCACGTAGATCTGGTCGTCCAAGTCTTCAAGCCTTCACAATCCGAGTTGAGGTCGCAATCCGGCAGAGTTTCGGCTCTTCAGAAGTTTCAGAAAAAAAGTCCTCTCAAATGAACGAGTGCCAGGCCTATTTATAGGCACTCAAAACTGTGCCTTTGGCACAGAACTGTGCCTAGCCACCTCTGGGTGGCTCGGCCATAGCCGAGCCACCCAGGGGTGGCTCGGCCATAGCCGAGCCACCTCAGGGTGGCTCGGCCTTGGCCGAGCCACCCTAGGGTGGCTCGGCTTGGGCCGAGCCACCTTAGGGTGGTTCGGTTCGGGCCGAGTTCCCCCAGGTGCGCTGGTTTCGTCATTTTCCGGTGTTTCCGGTTCTCCGTCGTTCGGATTTGATTCGGTTTCTGGAATTGACTTGATTCCAAATATGGCAGTTAATCCGTTTCTGAGTTCGAGTCTGGGATTGGTCCCGATTCGATCGTTATATCACCGAGTTCGTTCTTGTTTAGATGACTCGGTGATTCCCCGAAACGTTGGTTCGATTCCACGTGCGTACGTGTTCCATTGTTCGTGTGCCTTGTCGCCTCGACCCTTCGTTGATTCGTTCAGGTCTTGATTCGATTCCCCGAATCTTCATTTGGCAGTAGCTCCGCTTTGGTGTTTGAGTTCAAGTCCATTTTGTTTGTTGGACGACTCGTTAACTTTCCGAACCGTTGGTTTGGTCCCGCACGCGAACGTATTCCGTTGCTTGCGTGCCTCGTCGCCTTGTCGCTCGAATGTCCGTTGTTTTGTCGAATCATCGTGCTGAGCTAAGCTAAGGGACCTATAGGCAATTTTATACGCCTACA